>OMKR01012917.1:3145-16983 GCA_900302355.1 Cyttopsis rosea | reverse complement strand
CGGCCGGTCTCCTGGTATCTCGTTCATGCTCTTGAGGCTGTGCCGGGAGACACAGCAAACCTTCTTGCGACCGCACGTATGGATGTACCATCCTGGAGGAGCTGGACTACCTGTGCAACCTGATTGGGCTGCAGGTACCGCCTCATGCTACCAGTAGTGACAAGGACACTAGCAGAACACAAAACTAGAGAAGAATCAGTCAGGAAGGATAAGGAAAGAGCAATTGTCTGTGACCACCACATGCAAAACCATTCCTATTTTGGGGGTTGTCTTGCTTTTGCCTCTCCATTGCACCTGTTGTCCATTTCATTTGCACCAAAGCAGGCGAAATTGATTCACAATCACTTGTGCTTCCTAAATGGACAGATTGATATCCCTGAGGTTTAACTGACTTGGTGTTATACTGTGATGATTAAGTGTTCCCTTTATTTTTTTGAGCAGTGTATAATTATAATTTTAACCCTATATACCCATACCAATAACTTATCCTGTGCATATAATCACATTTTGTATATGTTTATATATTTGACCATTACTGTTTTGTATTTTTCGGCTACTTGTGTATATTTGGCCATTTTTATTTTCACTTATTTTAAAATAAACTCATTCCGATTCTGATTCTCACACCAAAAGCTAAATCCACAAGTTCAGATCCAGTCACATCGCTGTACTTCGAGTCGAGTCATGCTCAGACACACCCATGCTGCACGGCAGGTGAGAGAGGTTTCCTCACATGCTTCTGGCTACACAAATCTGAACAGTCTATTGAAGAAGCCGGTAGCTGAAAGGTGAGAGAAACTCACAAAAACACCTTTTCCAGGAGTGTCTCCGAGATTGCCAACCCAGGCTCCTCAGATTTTTAACACTTTTAACGACGTACTGCCTAGCCACACAATCAGTCTTCCACTTTATGCTAATTTGACATTTTGCTCATGGATAGAAGATGGCTGACACTGAGCCGAGATGTGCTGTTGCCATGGAAACCTGCCGCATCCCCTTTTAAAGGTGACAATGACGGAGGTTTGTGTGACAGCCAGGTGTGGTTAAGGCAGAGGACGGGGGGGATCTTGGCCGAACACAGTTCAGATTCAAGTCTTTCCGCTAATCGACACCTGTTACAAAACAAGCTATATGTTCCTGGATTCTGGGAAAAATTTTATTATTTTACAATTTGAATAACAAACCGGGGTGAATATCAAAGTATATCGCAATTTTTTTCAAGGATTTCTTAAGAACTTATGGGGCTATTTATAGGGTATTCCAGTACTCAACATTTTGAGGACAAATTCAAGCACATCAAGCACCTCAAGGACCTAGTCAGAACCCTGATCTACATTCTATTGATAAATCTCCTGCCTTAGAAGAGGCAGTGCAGCTGAGAAGCCGTTTTGTTCCAGTTTATTTGGGCGTTGCATTTTCATTGTACCGGGTCTTTGAGAGGATAAACGGTCGCACCGGAGCCTTCCAGTCCTTCACACATGGTGTGTGAAAACCTCAAAATGCCCGTGTGTCTACGTACTATTGCAACAAAATCAATTTTGCTACCTCAACACTGTGACAATATATTTGTTCTTGCAGCGGGTCTCATTCATCAATCTGTTGGAACATGACTCTCCCATTTGTGGGAATAATTCTGTCATACATGAGAAATACAAGCATCCAATACAAATTTGCCTGAATAAACGCATGTGAATTTTGCGTGCTGCACATCTGCTTTTGTGAGAAATAAAAAGGAGGACATATACTGTAATTAGTAAACAGTATATACAGTGAATAGAACAGCAGAATATCTACACACACGGATGCTGAATTAAAATAAACTCTGAGCTGCTGTAGTAGATTTGAGGCCGCATATGAAAAATGGAGCTACCAAAAGTTTACTTAAAGCAAAAAATGAGCAAAATTTGCTTCTAATAAAGTTGTTCTGCTCAGGTGTCCTACCCGGTGTGTTTATCTTTATTAATGACGCAAGTGTGTTGTGTGTGTGTGTGTGTGTGTATACTCCAGCGGGGGGGCCCACCTGTCCCTTGAAGGCGTCTATGATGAAGTGCAGTGCGTGCGGCTGGACACACTCGATGCACTTCTGCACGACGTGGTTTCCGTTC
The DNA here is from genome assembly GCA_900302355.1 of Cyttopsis rosea. Classification (NCBI taxonomy): domain Eukaryota; kingdom Metazoa; phylum Chordata; class Actinopteri; order Zeiformes; family Parazenidae; genus Cyttopsis; species Cyttopsis rosea. The sequence goes on along the minus strand of OMKR01012917.1, from coordinate 14,878 downwards.
TGGTCCTTCACACATTTCAACACGTGGCCGTCCAGCTCTCTCACCATCTCACTCTGGAGGGAGAGAAAATTGGGTGTGTGAAGTCAAATATCGACTGGAGGAACACAATATCTTTCAAGGCAGTTCATTAAGGTTGAAAAAATAAAAATAAAAATTTTAAACACACTTTATGCCTCTGAACTGCACATGAGTCATCAATCGTTTCACTCTTCTACCACTTTCATACACTGCGCATAACTTTTTCTGCAACAAAGCTGTTTTGGAGCAAAATTATATTTAAATCTGCCTCAGCACCTGCAGTCTCAAATTACCATATAAACTGTGGTATCATTAGTGCCATTCATGGTTGATGGTAGCGTGCCTGCAGGAACCCTGCAGCTCAGCACAGCAGCTCTGACACAGAACCAGTAAAGCAGATGAAATACACTGATGCATTGTAAGGAGCCAAATGCTTCAACAAGGCAGCGCTGATTTAACAACACTCATCTGAAAGGTGAAGGCAACACGCTGTAATTTACAAAACAGCGTTGTTAGTACATGAGAAGTGATGGTACTTCGGATTTGTAGAGTAAATATTTTTCATCACTGTGTAAATCCTTTTTGGAGGAATTTCAAACACGCTGCGCTGGTGGTTCTGCAGGTACTTACGATGACCTGCTGTTCCGAGGGGATGAACTCCAGGGCCTTCTGGATCACCCTGCAGCCGTACATCTGGAGGGCCAAGGACAGCACGTGGCCCCTGATCCTTTCTGCCAGAGCCAGCTTCTGGTCCAGGCTACCAAACTGCACAAACACAAGAAGCATGAAACCTCATCTTCACAACGCACATTGCATTAACAGCACCATGAAAGGAATCATCATAATCGTCAGAGAAAACCAACACACTAACCCCTGTTACACAGAGATCCCGCAATAATGCTGTAAAGACGACCCGTCAATATCACGGCTTTGCCTTTTTACACTGAACCAAACAAAGGTGGCATATTGCCGTTTTAGACAGCATGTCGGGATGCCGGCTTCCCGGCTTCACAGGGGCATGACGTGTAACACAACAGCGTCGGCCAGAAAGACAGGTTGAAAATTATCACAATGATTTAATAAACGTATTATTTAAAATAATTTAATTTAATAGACCCAGTAGCCTTGGGTGAGGACGGTGCCGACAGCGGAGCTGTGGAATGGTGTTGCTGGAGTGCGTAGACGCGCGGGCAGGGAGAGGTAGACGAGGTGGAGAAAGTTCCTTCTTTCTCCTTCTCCATTTTATTTATTATTAGGACATGTTGAAAATGATCACACCGATTTAATAACATTGGGGTAGGGTTATTGCGTCCGGGACTCCACATGCAACTCTGTAAAGGACGTGTCTAACGCCCCCCTCCAGTTCTAAATCTAAGTATTAAAAAATTATTATAATTTTTTTTTAATTCTTAATTATTAAAATAATAAAGCATATAATTCAAATGGGATCATAGAGGAATATCTGCAGCGCTAATAGGTTTTAAGGTTAATTTTGACAATGTGCAGCTACTGAATGGAGTTTGTTTTTCCTCCAACCAATGGAAAACTTGGTCATCAGAACATCAACCCTCTCCCGGCTTGCCGGCTGTACCTTTTACACAACAGCGGACCGGCCCCGTTTCGCCATCAGAGGCGGATCAACTCTGCCACCCCATTCCGTGTCCCTACCCAATCATAGTTTGAACAGGCGGTGTAAAAAGGGGCTACTGTACTGTCGACACACAATGCATGCTCATTAGGGGTTCCGTAAGATACATTCAGCGTGTCTTTGATACACATCCAGGGAATGTGCCTTAATTTAAATTTTTCATTTATAGAATTATGATTTTATTTTATTTTTTACTTCAAACATTACAACTGTCACAACTTCTGGGTTGGTATCTTAACAGCATATCAGAAAACACGATTTAATGCAAAACCCCAAAATAACCTAAACTGGTCTTTTGGCCGGTTGGTTTTGTTTTTGGTACAAAGCAGGAGCTATGGTCTGGCCAACCAATAATGTAATGGGGCTTCCTTCCACGTGTTTGTAAAGGCTGCAAGTGAACAGGGTCTCGTAACCCCGGCTATAAATCTACCAATCACTGCGGTAATTTATTTTGAATCAAAGGCTGCCAAGATGCTAGTCTAGTTCCCCAATTAACCCACCGGAGTAACGACATGTTTGATGTATTTGCTGGTGAGGTACCCTAGCTATTTTTGGGAAGCAGACACAACATGCCACATCTTATCCAAACCCTTTTCCATCACTCTCTTTCCACTGCAGTCATAACCTACAAGGAAATCAAAGTGCCCCTGAAGGCCAGACCAGTAGTTTACTGGAGGATCTTCTAGTTCTGCCACTCAGCAGTAAGAGCGCTAATATTCCTTGTATGTTGTGCAATGGAATAGCCAATGTGAAAGTGGGGAAGGCGTTTTGTTTTTCTTAGGAGGGAAGGGCCGCACGTGTTGGCTGTTGAGCCTCGTCTCCACAGACAGAATAATAAATATATTTCACTTTAAACCATCATTTATTTTGCCCTCTTTATAGAACAGATTGAGTCTTGTATAGAACAGTAGAAAGCTCACAGATATTCTTTCACCTCTAATTTCACCTCGGAGTCAAGCACTTTAGAAGGTTATTGGTCGTATCACACACTCCAACTCCAGAATGGTCATGGTCACTTCCTGTACACACCTCAAAGAACTTCTGGATGACGTAGTTTCCAAAGACATCCACCATCAGCTGGTAGGCCGCCTGCAGGATCTCACTGAAGACCAGCTGACGCTCTGCTGAACTGGCACGCTCCAACTTCAACTGGATGAACCTGAATAGAATGCAAGGCCGGGTTTGAGCACAGTTTGACAGTGTAATGAGAACACTTGTGATGTCTTCTAACACCGATGAGCAGGACAAGAGCCGAGAGACTACAAGTACACAATTAGCCAGGTTGTGTACCTTTACATAATAGATAAAGTCTTTTATGTGAGAAGGAACACGGCATCAACGATCTGGCCGCATAGCTGGACAAATTCAAACTATTGTACAAGCGACAGTGAACAAGAGATATCTAGACAGACAAATGAGACAGAGAGAGAGAGAGCTCCCACATCTTAAGACAGTGAATTTACTGGGAGCTGGAAGAGGTGGGAGGGATCTGACAGGAAATGTTAACAGTCCGAGAACAGAAGATCAGAATCAGAAGGGAGTGTAGACAGGAGAGAGGGATAAGAGCGACACACTGAAGAGCCCACTAAGAGATAAAAAGATGATATTGAAGAGAGCGAGTAGTGGGGGAACCATCTGGAATTTGCAGACGGGATGTCATGGTGTATTAATAGAGCATTCCAGAACAGAGGTCTGTCTCCATGCTAGGACTGGCGGACTGGCGTGGTACAGACAGACCCAGGAAGGAGCCGACTGTACGTAGCTGGAGCCTGGACTCCATCAAAACAGACAGAACCGAGGGCTTGTCTCCCAGTGGGAATGTTATACAGGCAGATGAAGACAACACCAGAAGCAAGGCATGGTATGCCACTGAAACAGACAACAACCACCAAAAGTTGCTGCTCACATCTGATAGGACTGCACACCACTTGCAATCGGGATGGAATTAGTGGGCAAAGGTGGGCGTGGGTGTTAATAAAGCTGCGATTGGTCTGCGAGTCAGCACAGGGACACTTTAACACCCTGAGGTGTAAATCATCTTTTCCAGCATCAGAGTGAGCAATTTGCACCCCATGAGAAAATAGGGATTTGGTAGGTTGCAAAATGATGGTTTCATGAGTACAGGAACGAGGAGCCTGAACAGAGTCACTTCAACTTAAAAATGTAGGCGATCCTAACTTTTGTGTGTGTGTGTGTGTGTGTGTGTGTGTGTGTGTACCTGCTGCCATGTTGGTCCTGGCTGAACTCCATAATATGGCCGGCGATGTCTCTCAGCTGCAGGTTGGGGTAGCGGTTGTTCCTGAAATCCTCCAGCAGGCGGCTGCGGCCTGACGGCATGACATCAGACATGCCGTAGCGTAGCCGTGACGACGGGAACAGCTGGCTGCTGGGAGAAAAGAGGGAGGAGCCCGAGCTGGTTGCGCTGCGATACTTTGCCTCGGCTCCTGGTGCAGCGGAGATAAAACGCCCGCTGCCATTGGTCAGGCCTCCTGGGGGGACAAGATATCATCTTAAAGTTGACTGGCTGATGGCTTGATAAAAACAGGAGCAATAAGAAGCAAATGTTGATGTGGTTCTCCATTCAGAGACAATAACAAAAACAGTGAAGCAATTTATTCTTTTCTAAAAAGATGAGAAAGTTAAATTCCACATATATTTTCTATGTTGTGAAATAATTGTAACTGCCAAACTTGAACGACTTGAAAATTTCGATTTTTGTTCATTTTAGTTCTCTTCCTTTAAAATATAGGTAGGAATTAATCAACATGTCAGTATAGATAAACCAGTTGTTGCATTCGAGTGTAAAATGTTTTAACCAACCACACCTGGGTTTCGTAAATCAGGCTGTACTTACCGAGGTTGAGGTTGGACGAGGAGCTGTGATTGGAGAGGGAAGGTGGGGGTGTCAGAGAGTGGGAGGGGCCCTGGTTGGGGAGGGGCATGCCGACGGGGCCGGGCGAGGAGCTGAAGCCCAGGGTTCCGTTGTAGAAGCCTCCGTGGCCGATAGGGGTGAGGCTGGAGGGCGTGCGCTTGTACAGGTCGCTGCTGCCCGTCAAAGAGTCCCTCCTGGAGCCGCTGCCACCGCTCGAGTTTGCCACTAGAGGGAGACAACACACAGGCTCATGGCTTTGACCCAATAAAACACAAAGCTTGAGGCAAATAGAAAACTTCAACCCTCCTTTATCATTTTACAAGAATGATACTTTGAAACACTGAAGCATCAATAAAAGGTTGCCGAGCCACAACGATCATTGTCTGATCATTACAATTTTTTTAATTGCATCCAAACACAAATTAGCAGGGATCCACATGCCAGTGCCTACCTGCAGTGCCAAAGCCTCCCAGCGTGGCCCCCAGCGTGGCCCCCAGGGAGGAGGAGGCAGGTTGGCTAAAGCCTAAGGAGGCAGAGCCTGGTCCAGGCTGGGCAGAGCCCTGGGAGAAGAGGGAGGAGCTTTGGGAAGAGGAACTGATTGAAGAGGAGCCATAGAAGGAGCTGCCTCCCAGGGCACCGCCAGGGCCTCCCTGCTGCTGAGGCTGCTGGGATGTCATGGCACGGAACGGGCCATTGGCCCCACCCCCTAGACCGCCATTAGCACCACCTGCCGAGGCTGCTGCTGCCGCAACTACAAGGGAATGACAAAATTGTGAATATGAAATTGCTTGTCTGACTTTCTGAGGTGCGGAGCTGAGCAATACCTGCTTGTGCCGCAGAGGGTGATATGATGACAGAGGCGGGGGCCATGAGGCGGACAGGTCCGCTCCTTGCTCCAGTGTTGACTACAAGGGCCCCTGTTTGGTCGTAGTAGGCTGCAGGGGCAAGAACTGGGTAACCTGGAGGGGGAGAAGGCAACACCATCAGTCAGTCTCTACCCTGCACACACACACATGCTACTACCTGCACCATGGGTCACTACTCACCAGGAACCCCCGCTGCCAGCCCCTGCCCAAAGGCAAGGGCTGAGTTGACCGCTGCTGCGGCAACCAACTGGTCATTCTGCTGGCTTTGCTGACCCTGGCTGGGGGTCAAAGGTCGCTGGTTACCTCCAGCCCGCATTACCTAAAACACAAGGCATGGGCAGAGGGCATGAGCATGTTTGAGCGACCATTTACAAATCGCACATGACTACAGCACAGCAGTAATCCTCAATCCAGTCAATAGCAATGGACTAAACCTACCTGCTGTTGGTTCTGCTGTCCCTGGCCTGCCGCTTGCTGATTGGCTGAGTTGTTGGCTGCAGCGGCCTGCTGCTGGAACAGATTGGCAGGGTAGACCCCCCAGGGGGTCACACCGTAGTACTGGGGAGGCATCACCGCAGGACCTGCACACAGGGAAACACAGGGAAACTCAATGAATATGATTGTGTGTAGATTTCAGTTACAACCAAGTAACAACTATGTGGCAAGATGTATAGTAAACAATCACTATATTTTCCCATAAGTACTGGATGTCATACCCAATGTAGCTGCAGCCGCCAATCCAGCTGCGTAGGGGTCCGTCCCTGGCGGAGCGGCGCTGATGATGTAAGGGTTGGGAACAAACGCTGGAGCAAGACCTGACAGATCAGACAAAATGTCAACCAGCTCCAATAATGCATAAAATACAATAGATGAGCCAAGGCGCTGTGTTGATTAAGCCCTACAGAAAGAGACACTGCTCTGAACCATCTGTACCTTAGCCAAAACAAACACAGCTGTGGGCAGAAAACTGATCACCAAAACCAAATCATCAACTTTCCTCCATACCGAGATTAAGACTGTGGTGCAGATGAATGTCGCGCTGTACAAAGCTTTCGGTTGCCTAAGCTGGATCCAAATTAATTCTTAACAACATTCTGAATTGTTGAAAATGACATTTGCTACGTCCTATCAAGAAGACTCTGATTTCCATACTTTTTGACTGACACATTCTTCTGACAATTAAACAGTAAACCACTTTTTCCACTTTTAGTGTATTTATACATTAATGCCAAAAAGTAATAACGACGTTAAGTTGTGGAATATGGGATAGATTGCTGTTTCCTTATTTACACTGACATTTACACAAGTAGATGCAATCCCTTTAAAAATGCAGTGTGATCAGTGAAAACAGACATTTTCTGTTAAGAGATGATAAATATCTCCACCTTGCAAATGGCTGGAATAATAAACCCACATCAGTCCAAAACCACTGAGAACAAGCCTGTTAGTGATGCAACTGGTTGCTAACACGGTAACATAAACCTAACTGCATTCTGGAGTGTGTCCCCACAGGGATTGATAAAGTTTTTTCTTATCACGGAGAATGTGTCCAGTGTGCTCTTTCTGGTATATTCTGGGATTTGGCAGATGCCACAGTAGAATTCCATTTTTTGCACAGGGAACAACCTACTGTTTTTATTAGGGATGGGTCATAAATTTTATGGACAAAATGTTGTCCAAGTGTGCTGCTGTTGCTATGATCTTTGAAAACTACAGTGCCGCCAAAGAGCATCAGCCTGGCATTCAACAATGCTGAAGATTCACTCTGTGTAGTGAGGCTATTATTTGTTTGGGATTTAAAAAGTGCCTGGCACATGAAGTTTGACTTATGAATTGAAAATGTCCAAATTTACAGTTATTGCACTAGCATACTGTTCACCTTTATGTGTTCAACATAACAAACTGCACTCAGTTATGTGAAGCAGATATATGTAGTTAATATAACAGCAAAGCGGTTTCAGGCAGCACTGCTTTAATGCCTTGTTAGCAGCAAGCTTTGCTTTTCCTCATGACTGTACACTTGCTTCCGCTACTTATGCAGTGTCACTTTTTCCAGACACTTGATGGCAATCTAAAAACAAATTGGACTAATACCTTCCACAATCGTGGCTTTTAAGATTGTACAATACAGAGAAATGCTTTAACTTTTCCAAGCTTTTCATTGGCCCTGTGAATTTATGAGATTTGTAAAGCATGTGACATTTCCTATGGGTGGTGCCACGAATAATAGACGTAGTCAACAAAAATCGATTTGTTGGTGACGTCATCGGGTGTGTTTCTCGCGGCTCACGCTGACTCTGAATGCTCCAGAATGAAGTGAACAACAGTGCGATGGCAACACAATCAAGTGCGGAAGTGCGGGAGCATTTCAGTGTTAACTTGGCCAAAAACTGCAGTGTTTCCCACACAGACTTTACTTGGGCGGTATATTATCCAGGTATATTAATGGCCGCCAAAGTATATTTGGTGGCCCAGTTTAGCTTTTTTTTTTTCTCCGTCCGAATGAACAATGCCATCCGCGATCGAGATCGCCACGTGCGATTCATAACCAAAATAGTACTTAGTTGCAGCCCTATTGCCTATTTACATGCTTTCAACAAAGCACATCCTAGTTGGTTTATAACAGAAGCTATTTTGAAGCTAAAGGGAACGTTATTGGCTTAAAACTCTACAAACTGATTTGCTGGAAGTGGCCCCTGCAATATAATTGTATACCACTAAATAGTAGTATAGTCTCTTCTCTATAGAAGCACACGGGATTCGTTTTTTCGATAATCTGATTTACAATAAATTACCACAATATGTTGTGACTGTATGAAACTACACCCGTGCCAAGTTATTCTTCAATTTTTTCTACTAAATGTACCATGTCAACCATGGGAGTTTCCATTGAAATGGCTTACTTTGGCCCACTTTTACCCACTTTGGTGTGTCTAAGAATCCTAATCATAGTCTGAGGAAAGCAGGAGCTGCTGGTGGCAATACCAGCAGGTTACACAGTGATGAAAGCTTATATATTAGGCTATAATAGCCAGCTCTATGACAGACAACATTATTATTAAGGCTACATGGAATTACAGGTTCTTGCTCAAATGTTGGCATCATCCATTTTGGTGTGTGTCCTTTGGCAAAACTCTAAAGACGGTTTTGGTTGAGGAAACATATACCACTGATGGGATTATTATTGTTGTAATATCTATTTTGTTGAGTGCAAAATCACCTTTGTCAAATTAAAATAGAATCAGCCTATACAGACCATCATAGTAGTTAAATTAGCTTTAATTTTGAGCGAGAACTGGCAGAATTGATCAGTCGTTGGGTTGAGGATTAGATGCAGAGAATCAACTGTTACTGGTCTCACACACATGCACGCACGCGCACACACTCTCTTACCAATGTGAGACTGCTGTGCGGCTGCCAGGGCATATTGCTGCTGCTGGGCTGCTGTCAGCTGCTGTACGGCGAGGGCGTTGTTTCTCTGAAAAAGCTACATAAGGAACAGACCACAGCCATAAGTGTTTCACAGTTTAACATCTTGAGAAAATTGTTCTATTTGATCCCTCTCTGCAAGCCCGTACCTGCTGCTGGTTGGTGTAGTCAAACAGCCCCACAGTGGGGGCAGAGTCCATGGGCATCTGGGAGTTGTAGTCAAACTGCAGTGGCTCCATAACGGACTCCATGGGGTCCATGGTGACACTGCCTTGCTCCACACCAGAGAAGTCCTCAGGGGGCTTCGGGCCCCCGCCGCCCAGCTGTACCAGGCCCTCGGCCCCTACGCCACCAGGACCTCCGAGGAGGTCAACCTCAGGACCCGGGGCAGGCATATTGCCGGGAGGACGGCTGCATGTTTGAGGGAAAAGAAGAACTTCATATTCCATCATATACCCTGCTTGCAAGCATATGAGGCTACCCCCCAAGTCCAGTTGAAACATATTTATCATTTGTTAAATATAAACATTTACTGGTTAGAGTGAGAAACAGCTCAGGATAGATGTGGAACATACACTCGTTATTTATCATGAAAAATTCTAATTTAGTTTTCTCAGTTATCATCACCACTTGCAGTTCAGTGCTTAGTAGTATGTGTTTCATACCAAAACTCTTTGACATCCACGTCCAGGCCGTTCTGCACGGGCAGCCCGTTGGGGTTGATGACGTCGTTGATGACGTCAGCTTCAGCTTCTGTCAACTCTTTCAGTTTCTCTCCTTCAAACGTTGCTTTGGGCTTCTCCCTCTTCTCCTCCTCCACCTCCCCATCCCTCTGTCCCTAAAAGGGAGAAAGAAAAAGAGAGAGAGCTTTTCAGGAAAACCCAAACCACCACAAAGCGTCAGACCCAAGACATTAACAAGCCATTGATGAACCGATCAACAGCGTTAGAAAGGGTGAGGTCCAGCGCCTTGAGAGAGCAGACTGACAGCACTGGTGAATGTGACAGTGATGGACTGCTGGTGAGGAAGAGGCAGCAGACGACGTGTAGTCCACTGAATGGGGATGTCGCTGTTGTTACTTACAAAACGAGGAGTACCTCTTGATTGGCACGTATAAATGCATGGAAAAGCTATTAAGATGGACAGATAATCATTGAAGGGATATCTGAGACTTAACAGTGACGAGAGTGATGGGGGCAGTTAAAACTCACATAGGGGCCTTTGCGGAGGCATGATTCCAGTTTGTCAGCCGGCGAGGAGGAGAGGACGTATTCCACCATACTAACGCCAAGACCTCCACTCTCAGAGCGTGGCGACATCACAGAGCCCACACCGACCTCTCCACCTCCATGGAAACCCTGCCCTGGCAGACGGGACACCATGATTGGCTGAGACACGGAGTGATCTACAGTGAGAGGAATAGAAGTGGATGTATGAATTAATCACAAAGATAAAATTATATGCAGTAAACAAAAAGCACAACCAGGGAACAATTTACAATTTAAATCTTCCTGCACCAATGAAGCAGTAGAAGCGGTTATCAAGTTTAAAAGACTGCAGAGATATTTCCATCTCATCATGTCTACATTATCATTTCAAGCACAGTGTTATATTCATGTGTTACAGAAGGAAGCACAGCTCCTTTTAGTCTGGAGCCAGTTTCAGGACTCCAGAAGCCAAAGCAGCAGCACCCGGTCAGATTTCACTGACAGAAATCTCAACATATGATCAGAATCTGGCGTTTTGGATATAGATTAGATACCAGAATCAATGGTGAAGAAGTGTTATGGTCCAACAAGTATCTGAAAGAGCCTTTATCAGTTACCAGGTGAGTACAGATGTATAACAGGTATTTTGGTAAATACCTGAGGCCCCCCAAGCGCTGTCTCTCCATTGGTCCAGAAAGATCCCCTTTGGTCCATCCTTCCCGGAGTCATCCGTTTCCCAGAACTTCTTCCCTGTCAACAACTGCTGCAGAGACACAGGTTGGCACAAGAGGGGAACAGAACAGAGGGAATACAAAAAGGAAAATATAATATAATAATTATAATTTAAAAAACACGTCAGTAAATGTTGTATATCGGGACACAGTTATGGTCAACAGTTTAACACCGTTCAAAATGAATGCTCATAATATGTTATCCAACTACTACATAGCCAAGGAAAATGTATGACAAGAATTTTGCCATTTTAATTCACTAGGTGAACACAAAAACTTAAATGTAAATGTAATGTAAAGGGGGCAGCAGTTAACAGGAGATACAGAGGAGCGACATAACAGCAGCCATAATGCTTAAACAGAAGTTACTATAATACTACATACTCTAATGGAACTAGTTTTCTTTACAGCAGGGGCAAGCCGTTCTGTCCCTTACAACACCACAGTATTAAAATCCTACAACAGTCTTTAAATATTAGATTTTTTTTTTTTTTTTTTTTTTAAAGAGGACCCTGCAGTCATCCCCTACAGCTCACCTCGCCCATGGCACGTCCCTCCAGGGCTAGAGCCTGAAAGTCATGGTTCAGCTCATCCATGGACCGTACCTTCAGACAAACACAGCAATGGAACACAAATAACATGCAGTTAGTGCTCACTTGCAAAACTGATATCAATAAAATGCACACAGGTTTTCCCAGTCAAGAAAACGGTATCAACTTTGACTCAGAAAAGCTGAAACAGAAACTACACGGTTGAAACCAAAGTTTCCCAAACACTAGTTTTTCGCTATGACAGTTTCCAATTCTTACTAGAGTCTCTCTTATCTACAGTCACAGCACAATATACATGGTGAAAAAGAAAGGGTAAGCTGATGACACAAAACACATGTATAACTCCCGAATAAATATATTTTTCAAAACACACCTGGCTGTCGTGGATGTTATCACCGGCGGGCCAGCGG
>OMKR01012801.1:3187-19252 GCA_900302355.1 Cyttopsis rosea | reverse complement strand
ATTCAAATTTGCTAAATTATCGCGAATCCCTAATAATATGTGGATCCAAAGACCCATAGAAACAATACCTATTTGACACCCTAAATGGTGTGGAAACATCCCTTATATTACTTACTAGAAAATTGATGTCTATGCTTTTAGTGTTTTTATTTTACTGGCATCTTGTTAGTCTTAAGTTTTAATTTAGAGGAAATTTTGTAACAAAGAGATGTTGGAAAAGCAATTTACCTTTGGTTAACCTCATGTTATTGTCTCACTTACAACATAATCCAAGTACTTTGCCAGGACGCACACCTTGCCAAAATAACTTACTTGCCAAAATAACGGTCTCATTGCTAATAGCGTCTGGTACAACATATTCTTTTCAGCAATTTGATTGTCATTTCATTAATAAGTGAAATGTATTGATTGTGTTACAATAGCCTCACTATTGCCAATATATTTTGTATTAAATAGGATAGTATTTTTATTGCCAACTGCAATTGTAATTCTTTCATGTCATTTGAAATAGTTTCATTTAGGTAGTGTGTATTGACCATTAAACGCTAAAAGCTAAATGAAGGTATGTATTGATTAATGAACTCTAATGTCGCCTGTGTGCTCATGCTACATAGATTTTTCTTGAAAAATGGTTGATTGTTGACAGGTGAAGGGCAACCCCTTCATTCTTATCCACAGCAACCCCGGTTGCCACAACAGCAGCAGCTTGATTTGTAGGTCTCTTAAGCCCAGGTAACAGGAGAGGGGAGGAATGTAGTTAGAAAGGCCATCAAACACAAAGATAGTACTTAGTGACAACAGCTGGAGAAGGTGATGTGTTTCTTATGCAGAACCCCAGGGCACCATCACTCAGTATCCTGCATGTCACAAGCTGTAGCTAGGGGGGAGACCACAAAAAGGTGAATGGAGGGGAGATGGAGGGAGATCGCTTGTTGCTCTCATAAATCAAAGGATGAGAATTGCTCCTCAATCAGCAAAGCTGACTTCCGTGTTGGCTCAAGCCAAGTGGAGAAAATGTGTAAGGGAATTCCAGTAATTGCTCAGTATTTGTAGTATTAATAACGCAAGTGCCTTGTGAAACAAGAGTAATTGCATGGTTTCCTGCACTTAAATAATAATCATCCACTGTGTGAGATTTTAGACTCATGTTATGTCCTTCATCCTCAACCCAAAAGCGTTAGCAATGAAATGATTTCAAGTTCTTGTGTATTAAATGTTTTTAGTTGAATTACAAATAGGTGTCGTCAAACCACTTATCCTTGTAATTGTGAAAGTACTTGCAAATAACATTATTTAGTGTTTAATAATTGTATTAGTATTAGCAGTAGTATTGTATTAGCTAAATATTAATATTAACCCTAAACACACACATTTTGTGGCCTTGTGTTTTGCATAGGATTTCTGTCCTCATGTAGGATCTTGGCATAGATCTTTCCACACCATGTTACTCATGCAAATCTTGTTTTTGTACTCCAAGCATTAGCGTACTTTCTTAAAATGTTGCAAAAACTTTGATAAACTGAGTGTTTTAACCTCATAGGTTATATAAACTACACTCTATACACTCTGTAATTCTAGGTCTTGCCTGAAGCCAAACTTGTACTGTTGCACAATTTTCTAAAATCATTGTGCTCTATGCTTGACTTGAAAAATGTCTTGTCTCAAAGTTGTATAGAATGAAAGTAGAACCAAACACATTATTCTTATGCATTTAAAGAGCGTAGTTTAGGCTTGTTCAGAATTTACTATATATATTACCGTTCCAAAAGATGGAATAGTCTGTAGTAACTATTATTTGTACACACCAATCAATCTATAGTCATGGCTTTCTCAGACAATGTTCTACTGTTAGCAACTGTGACATTTAAATATTGCCACCCGTGATAATTAATATGGACTGGAGGTCTCCATGACCTCATTTGTTTTGATGAATGTGATGAATGTGTCAAGGCTACTATTCATATTGCCACAGCTTGACTTCTCAGGTGTAGCTTTCCTACAGCTTGGGTGTGACATCACACTTTGTTGTGGAAAGGAAATGTGCCAACAGCCAGCAGACTGTTGTCACTGTCTGTCACTGTGTGACTTCACAGCCTCGATGCCTAAGCTCTATGATGTGCAGAAGCACATTAACACCTTAAGACGCCTATATCAACATGCTATTTCTCACATTAAACAAACTTGAAGAGGCAAACAATGGTAGGTGTTATTTGCTGTTGTTTGGTTAAGGTGTGCAGAGTCTTCAAGTTGTGCTTGCTATTTCTCATTTCTTACATTTTGTATTGTCACTGGTGAAAAGAACTTGAGGTTTACTTTAGTCTCAGGTACAGTTTGATGGATGAAGATATGGATATGAGGAAGACATATTTACATATCTAAAATATATGTGAATTTAAAACTTAATTTAATAGTTGGAAAAATATTGACACCCTTCCATCCATCCATGTTCTAACCCGCTTATCCTGGCTACAGGGCCAACAGAGCAGCCCAAATGTCCCTTTCCCCAGCACTTCCTCTAGCCTCCCCTAGGCGTTCCCAGGCCAGCCAAGAGATGTAATCTCTCCAGCGTGTCCTGGGTCTGCCCCGGAGTCTCCTTCCAGTTGGACGTGATCACAGTGCGATGCCGCCAAAAGGACGACATCATCTGCAAATAGCAGCGATGCCACCCTTATGTCACTAAACTGGACACTCTGCAGACCACGGCTAAGCCTTGATATCCTGTGCATGAAAACCACGAACAGGAGAGGAGACAAGGCGCAACCTTGTCGGAGTTCGATGCCCACCTTGAACAAGCTTGACTTAATGCCAAGAATACGGACACAGCTCTCACTTTGAGTGTATAAGGACCGAATGGCACCCCATACTCCCGTAGCACCTCCCACAGACAACCTCGAGGAACACGATCATAAGCCTTCTCCAAATCCACAAAACACATGTAGACAGGTCGGGCAAACTCCGATGCTCCCTCGATCATCTGCGACAGGGTTAAAAGGAAAGCTGCCTTGTTCCTCCTGAATCTGGGGTTCGATAATCGGCCGTAGTCTCCTTTCCAGCACCTTGGCATAGACTTTCCCGGGGAGGCTGAGTAATGTGATTCCCCAATAATTGGAACACACCCGCCGGTCCCCTTTTTTTTAAATCAGGACCACCAGCCCGGTCTGCCAGTCCAAAGGCACTGTTCCCGATGTCCACGCAACATTGCCGAGTCGTGTCAACCAAGACACCCCCACAACATCTAGGGCCTTCAGCATTTCTGGAGGGATCTCATCCACTCCTGGAGCCTTGCCACAGAGGAGCTTGCCAACAACCTCAGTGACCTCTGCCAAGGAAATAGACTCTGACCCCCCCAGGCTCTTCCAGCCCTGCCTCTTCAGAGGACATGCACATCGTGTTCAGGAGTTCCTCAAAGTGTTCCTTCCACCTCTCAACGAGCAGCCTGGGCGATGTGCCTCTTTCCCCTCCTGAGTCACCGAGTGGTTTTCCAGAACCTCTTTGAGGCCATCCGAAAGTCCTTCTCTATAGCCTCTCCGAACTCCTCCCACACCCTGGATTTTGCTTTCACAACTGCTGTCGCTGCGGTCTTGTTCGCCTGCTGATACCTCAGGAGTCAATCAGGAGTCTCTCGAGCTACCCAAACCCGAAAGGCCTCCTTCTTCTCCTTGACGACCCTCCTCAACTGCTGGTGTCCACCAGCGAGTTCTTGGGTTTCCGTCATGAGAGGCACCGACCAGCTTTTGAACACAGCTCCTAACAGCTGCTTCCACAATAGATGTTTTGAACAAGAGCCATTCTGACTCAATGTCCCCAACCTCCTCCCGAATGTAGTAGAAGCTCTTCCGGAGGTGAGAGTTGAAGTCATGCCAGACAGGTTCCTCCACCACCGTCGTTCCCAGCAAACCCTCAATACATGTTTGGGCTTACCAGGTCTGTGTGGCAGCTTCCCCCTCCATCTGACTTACCACCAGATGGTGATCAGTTGACAGCTCAGCCCCTCTCTTCACCTGAGTGTCCAGAACATATGGCCGCAGGTCTGCTGAAATGATTTCAAGTCGATCATTGACCTTTAGCACAAGGTGCTCTGGTGCCAATTTCACTTATGAGCGTGTTTATGTTTGAACACAACCCACCACTCGGATTCAGATCAGGGAGGCCGTTCCTCCCAATCACGCCCCTCAAGGTTCCCTCATCGTTGCCAACACGAGCGTTGAAGTCTGACTATGGAGTCAGTGATTGCGGCCTGCTCCAGCACCCTTCCTACCTTCTCCAAGGAGGCCAAATACTCTGAACTGTTGTTAGGTGCATCACCCACCCAGCACCTCTCACGCTGGACAACTCCTGAGTAGGCAAGAGTCCACCCCCTATCAAGGAGTTGGGTTCCAGAGCCAACACTGTGCATAGAGGTGAGCCCAACTATATCTAGTTGGTATCGCTCAACCTCACACAGTAGTTCAGGCTCTTTCCCCCCCAGAGAGGTGACATTTCACGTACCAAAAGCCAGTTTCCGTTGCCTAAGTCCAGAATCTCTGGAACTGCTCCGCTGGTTCCCCTTGCCCATCGGGCAATGCACCCCAACCATACTCTGCACCTTGCAGGTGGTGAGCCCACATGATGGTCCCACGTAATCTGGCCCGGCCACTAGGCGCTCACCTGCGAACGCCACTCCCAGGCCTGGCTCCAGGAGTGGGTCCCGGTGACCCTGTTCCAGGCAGGGTAAACATGGTCTTCATGTTCACCATGTTGTTGGGATCGTCTTGGGAGACCCTACCGGGAGCATGAATCTCCTGACAACATCTCTCTGAGGGATCACTGAAACTTACAAGCCCTTCCGCCACAATCCAGGAAGGGACACCCTTCCATTTTTTTTCTAAATAATGTATTTTTGCACTTACATCTTTTGGTATCCACATATGTATTTCTTTGGTTTGGAGTGGAAGAAAGGAAAAAAAACGGAAAAAATGCTCAATCTTGGTTTATCACACACAGAAATGCTAACATTTTATATAATATAATAATATTATTGGCACATTTAGAAGTTGTAAGAAATATTTCAACCAGGTGATTCTCCTTTAATTAGCAATTAGAATTAAAACAGGAGACTGCAATCTATTAATCACTCATTTAATTAGTTAGAAAGGTGGAAAGTACTAATTCTGCTTTTTTACACTGCGTGTACCACACTGAGCATTGAGAAAGGAAAGAAAAGCAGAAAATTGTCTGTGGAGGTCAGACAGAAGATAGTAGCCAAGTACGGAGAATCTCAAGACTACAAGTCCCTCTCCAGAGGCCTTGATCTTTACTCTTTGTCCACCGTGTGCAATATCATCATGAGGATTAAGGCCCTGGCACCTACCTACAGTACCTGAAGATGGCCGCAAGACAGAAGTTGATGAAAGGTTGCAGCGAAGGATTGTTCAAATGGTGGAGAAAGAACATTGGACAACTGCAAAACAGATTCAATCAATCATTTGTGCCCTCTTCAATTCGAAGGTTGGCTTTCATGATGACCATGTTTTATACTAAGCGGCTTAATACACAGAGGAAGGCCACCGGAACTACGTCTGCCTTGGACCAACTCCAGCTTTGTTGCCAGTGCCTTGGTCAGGGGCACCGACAGGAGTATTTCACCCTAACATACATGTCTTTTGATGGTGGGAGGAAACCTGAGCACCAGGAGGAAACCCACGCAAACAGGGGGACAACATGCAAACTCCACATAGAACCCAGGACCTTCTTGCTGTGAGGCAACAGTGCTAACCACTGAGCCACCAATTCAATTCAGATTAAAATCTTGTGATTCAGATTCAATCTGTGCATGGCATCATGAAATCAGGAGATGAACAAAATCAGGAGATTACAAATGTTGAACCCAGTGTCAGAAAACAGTGTCATATTCGTTGAAGTTCATGGTCTCATCCAGCAGGTCACTGACCAGAAACAAACATTAAAAAGCACCCAGGAATGGTTCATAACAATTTACTGAACTGTTTTGAATTGGCCAACAATGAGATCTAATTCCCATTGAGCAGGATGGAGAGATGTGGAAACGGCAGTTGGGAGAAGAATCTGAGAGAACTGGAGCAGTTTGTAAAAAACAATAGGCCAAACTGCCAGTAGAGAGGTCTAGGAATGTCATTCATGCCTATAGAAAGTGCTTGATTGCAGTTATTTTCCCCAAAGGTTGTGCTACCAAATGTTAAATCTCGGGGGTCAATTTTGTCGACCAAGGAGGACCTCACTGCTGAGAGAGAGAGAGAGAGACACACAAGGAAGCTGAGCTGGAGGTTGCCAAAACACACCTGAACAAGCCAAAAATCCTTCTGCGAGAATGTCCTGTGGACAGATGAGACCAAATAGAGCTTTGTGTTAAATCACTGTTTACAGAAAATAAATTAAAGCCTTCAAAGAAAAGAACACTGTCCCAACAGTAAATCATGGCGAGGGTTCAATGATTGAATCTGTGCATGACATCATGAAATTATTATTATTATTATTATTAGGAGATTACCCAGGTATTTTGGGTCGCTTTGTTGAACCCAGTATCAGAAAGCTGCGTCTCCAAGGTCATGGGTCATTCAGCAGTCCAATGACCCAACAGGATAAAGGATAGGGGTGCAGAAAAAAAATCAATTCACATAAGAATCGCGATTCTGTCTTCTACGATTCAAAATCGATTTTCAAATTCCAAAAATCTTCCAAAATAGTATACGCAATCAGCTCATTCAGGTTTGGTGATTTTATTATAAATTAACAGGGTCGTTGTAAAGTTCAGTTTACAAATAAAAGGGAATGTTTTTATTGGTATTTATGTGCAATTTCTTTTTAGAGAATCTTGCAATGAGGGAGAATAATTACACAACGTAACTCCGTTCCATAGTTCAGTTTAGTCCTCTGTAATAAAATGCTGAGCAGGACATGGGTTCAACCCCCCTCTCCTGTCTCTGCGTGGAACGGGCCAACAGACCGGCTCCTCTTCAGCGCTTTTGTCGGTTTAACAGCAATTCCTGCTCAGTGCAAATGACATAAACCTTAGGTTACCTTAGGATGAGCCGTTTATATGTACACAGGGAGCGGGAGCCCCTTCCACGGACGCCGCCATGTTGCACCGCCATGTTGCACCGCCATGTTTCTACAGTAGCCCAGAACGGACAAACAAAACACTGGCTCTAGGAAGGACTTTCACGAGTTTCGCGGCCACCGTAGATTCTCCTATACGGAGGGGTTGCAAGTTGGGTGCAATCTGATGCCGCTAAATTCTACACACTGCAACTTTTAAGTTCTGAATCAAAAACAAAGTTTCTGTACTATTAACAGTGAAATAAAGAATTGTAGAGACCAAATACTTGTCCAAAAACTCAACCATGTCGTGTCTATATATCCATTCCCTAACTTGAGAGTTCAGTTAGCTTACGTTTGGTTATACAATAGCCGCAATATGTAGGTCACAAGACTGGAACTAGTAAGGCTTCATGCAGAGCATGTCAATCAGAGATTAAAAGACAGCTGTTTTTGACCCAGTTTTTCAGTTCTCATATTGACACGTCTCCCATCATGTATGACGACAACAGTGACCGTGTTTGTACAAATTGTAACTGTTTGTCAAGTGGCTAAAGCAATATAGTTGTAGTGGAGGATTTTTTCCTCCTAATATGCTGACGCCGCTCAAAAAAACATTGAAATCACATCACTTCTCATGTGCCAAATTCCAAAGTGGAGGATGGTATGTTAATGGTTTAATATCAAATTGGTAGAGCCAATTTCAATCCTAAATTTAGTGAATTTTAATATTCTACCACAAAGATCATTGCATGAAGCTTAAATAGTAATTTTAACCCACAGAAACCCAATGAGCTGAGTGACCTTTGAGTCTCTTGGTCTTGGCTGCAGCATTCTGAATGTGTTGGGGAAATCAAAACTAAACCCAGTGTGATTTCTTAGTGTGATAGATGACATCTGTCACTCGTGTCTTTTCAGCTGAGAAGAAGCCATCCAATGAGGCTGTTGCCGAGTATCTGGAGGGGCGGAAGAAGTACGAAGAGCTTAAAAAGCAGAAGAAGAAAAGGGGTTCAGGACGGGAAGAACAGGTATCACAACTTGGAATTGTTTCACCCAGCTGTGGATTATTTCAGTGGACAGCTGAACCGATCTGTTCCAAGAACAAACTCCCATTCCATAACGAATATTTGCTTCTTTTTTTTGGTTTGAAAGACTATGGCCCTCCTGGATCGCTTTAAGTCCAAGCTTTCATCTGCCATCAGTGAAGCCCCAGAGGAGGACATTGAGGAGCTGGGAGAAGATGATGACAAAGGATGGTCAGTCAGCTCCATATCACTCTGGGTGTTGTTAGAATTAATGATTAATTACAATTATTTTTTCGATTTTTATCCCACATACACAAGCAGAAGCACCTATATTATTACAATATTGCGTTGAGGTGCTGTTGCCTTCAACAACAGCTACAATCCCTCATGGACTGCTGTCATATCAAGTCCTGAACTGTGTATAGTCTAATTCTTCCAAAAGAACAGCCTCCAGTCCTTTAAGGACGTGGAAATCTACTTCTTGGGTCCAAAACTTCAGATAAAGGTTCAATGATGTTCAGATCAGGTCACTGGGGAGGCCACGGCAGGAAGTTGACTGCATCCTGATGTTGAAAACTCTGTCGAATTTGTTTAGCGGTGTATATTGGGGGTGTTGTAATCCTGGGATATTGAACCATCAATTTGAGAACAATGTTTACATTATAGGGTGTACCTGGACTTGTAAAATGGCCTCTTATATACTCCACGACAACGCGCGTAAATACACAAGGGCCGTTACTTGCGTAGAAAATGTGTGCAATTCCACGCGTTTCCTATAGAGGCGCTAAATATAAATACTACTCAACAAACGACAAACTGAAGAAGTAACCGTTTCCGGGTAAAGCAGCAGCAGAAGACTTGGGCAAACACCCATCTGTATGACACCGCGTCTCCACTGCTTAAACAATGCATGGAGTGAGATCGCCAACTGTTATACAACCGTGCATAGCAATTATTGGACACAATGAGCTCCTTACACGAGGTTAGGTGTCATTGTGTGTCGGCCTTGGATACAACAGTTTTCAAAATGGCAGCCTTGCCATGAATTCCTGGTTTGTGAAGCTCATGACGTGTAGTTTGTGTGTTGGGACTGGTTCACAAAGGTGCAATTCTGGGGTTATTTTTGAGGCTGTACATTTGTGCCTTTTACCCACTATCCTGTCTGGTCTAGCTTTGACTGACCACTTTGCTGATGCAGTTTGTCCATGTTTGGCATATGCTGTCATGGTTCTTGAGACTGTTCCCCTTAACACATTAAATAACCACAGTTTTTGTAACCAATGCACCTGCAATTCTGGCACTGAATATTTGGCCTCCTTGGAACTCTTTTAGTTGGCTCACGTTGCTTTGTAAACGTTGCTTTTGGACATGTCAAAGTGCCTATTGTCAGACCTGTTTTATATCTGAAGCTTACTTCTACAGTAGTTGACAATCAACTTGCAACTTCAAGAGTTTATTTGTCAGTTAGATCCAGTCCATCACGTTTTTTCTCGGAGTGAACACACACAAGAGGCATTATTACGGTAGACAGAGAATCCGCGATCACCATACTGCAAGATGCTTCTCAATTACTTTCCAACATTTGAACAACAGAAAATCTTTCTTTCTACCGTCAAACACAAACCTTGCCCATAGTGATGAATGTATGGTAAAGTTCAAGTTGTGCTCACATGTGTCAAGTTGGGATTTCAGCCCATAGCCACCAGATTGGCCATCAGGAAATCAGCCTTGACGCTGTGTTTTCCTCTCATATTCTGTTTTTCACCAAAGATCTCAAAGTCTAACTATATGGAGTAGGGGGTTTGAAATGAATACCATGTGTTTGACTGTTAAGGAAAGTCACTGTGTGCGAGAGATTTAGAATAACAAAACCTGTAGTTGCTATTAGTCTCAAAGAGCCCCCTTGAAGTAGTCTGTCTGTGTGTGGGGGCCCTAATGAGTTTGAGTGAACCTTTGGCTGGCCTTTGGTGCCTCTCCCAGCCGTAGACACCTCACTGTGCTGCCCCCGCCAGGTATGGGGTGGAGGGAAGCACTGGCGCAGTAGCATAGCAGTCCTAGAAAAACACCAGTGGGACGTCTGTGCCACTCTAGGAGCACTGTGAACAGAATGTGGGTTACAACAGGTCAGACACTGGAAGTCAAGTCTGGGCCAGAGGAGGTAAACTATTCCATCTGTGTCTGTGTCTACAAACTCTCCCACTACTCCCCCACCCTCCCCACTCCCTCCCTTTTTCTTCTTGGCCTCTGCTAACACGCACACTACACACAGTCTGCGTTCTCGCTGCAAAGAGCCCCCCCGTTGCACCCGCCTACCTTAAATCCCACCCTCGGCTTACAGAAAAGGGGGGGTGGGAGTGCAAGAAAAATAAATTCAGGAAAGGCCTCCGTAGGCTTGCATCATGGTAGCGCAGAGTGGTTTTGATAAGGACGGAGGACCGAATGCTTCCATTCCAGATTGCGTTTCAGGCCGTAACCCAGGGTGATATGGCTGGCAGGCTGTCATCGCCGAGACTGGTAGACAAATTATCAGAGGCAGCCAGCTCACGCAGCGGGGCTCCTCGGGGCCTGGCAGAGTCTAGCCATGACATACTAGATGAGCTGTCACAACTTCTGCCGGCTTCAAATGAACATAGGAGGAAGGAGAGAGTGAGTAGCACACACCACTGAGCCAAGAACCAGACATACACAAAACCACAGACGCACACACACATGCTCGCTACTATATGCACACCGCCGCACGCTTAAGCCTGTGCACAAACTACATGTTGAGAACGCCAAGCCAGGTAGTAGATGCAAGTATTTGAAGTAAGTCGATCGGAAAAGACGAGTAAGTTGTGAGGCTAATGTTGAGGCTAACACCATAAAGGCCCGGATCCCCTCCTGTCTTCAACCTAGACTGACCTAGACTAAGAAATAGCATAAAAAGCCCTTCATCTGAGGATCCGAGTGTCCCAGCAGCACTTTTCATCCTCAATAGATCGCAGACTTAAAGACTTAAAAGGTACCACACTGTGCGTTACTTGAAGAGTGGTCAGTAGGAGTCAATCTAGACTAGATCCTGTATCTTACTGGTAGCCAGCACTGTGAGGCCAGTACGGGGTGATACGAGCTTCACGCATGGTTCTGGTCAGAATCCTAGAAGACTCATTGAGACAGGGGAATTGGGATTGTAATTGTAATATAACCATGACAAAATAAGTAAAATGGCACCTTGGTTCCTAGCTGAAGATTTTATATTGGTTGCCAGAGGATTAATGAAGTAAATGATTTTACTAGCAGTGTGATTAGATTTTTTTTTTTTTTACATAGCAGACAGGCAATCATGCAAAACGGCTAAATTGTAAAGATTGGTGGATTTAACAGCCATCTACTGTACCTACATAGTAAAAGAAACTCTAGAAGCACTGTGGGTATAAGAACTAATCTAGATAAGATATTGCGAAGATTACAAAGGAACCGTAATTTAATACTCAAACTCTTAAAGGAATGATTATTTTGTCTTCACGTTGTCTGTGCTGTGTATACAGGTACATATTGTTGTATCAACAGCCCTCATATCTAAGATATCTTATATATTCTTTTGCTTGCTATTACTTTGATTAAATACAAACTGAAATTCATTGCACCATTATAGCCCGTAGCACTACATTAATTAAAATCCAAATGTATTACTTTTTTTGTAAGACTTATTTTTGATTTATGTAGCTTCCTAACTTCTGCCTTTTTAAATGGTATAGTCCTTGTAACCACCAAAATAGGCCTCTTTTTTAATGCATATATTACCTCGGTTTAAATTCTGTCTTGAACACCATCTTACATCCACATACACATACAGTACACTATTCATACACTTCTCTGGTGGTCTGCGTCTTCTACAGAATATAGGAATTTTGCTTTCACTTTACTTACTTTGTAAAAGTACAACAATCACGTCATATCTTGATTTGTTCACTAGACAGCTCCAGCATTTATGAATTTGGAGCTATAGTGATTTGCTCTGACCAAAGTCTCATATGTGCTTCTTTATAACATGCTGACAATCCTGGTCGTCAGCGTGGTTGTCTACAATTTAATGAGACCGTTCATGTAGACGCTACGCCAAAATAATCACTAAATCGCCCAGAAGATGGTACATTGGAGAGAATATATTGCTTCATCTGTACCCATATTGCAACAGAAATGTTTTCCATTTATGGTGATCTATGGTGACTGGTCACGCGGCAGTCGGCTGAAGCTATTCTCTCAATACTGGATCAATTTTCAAGATTCACTCGGGTCGACTCCCAATGATCCAAAAATAAGGCTTAGGTTGATGGGGGGCGTAAGATGGGGTTTTTAGGAAGTTTTGTCAAATTCCTGAAAATTTTTTTACAGATATGAGGAAAGAATAGTGTGTCAAAATTACTTTTTTGGGAATTCGTTCTGTTTCAATTTCACATCTACCCATTTGCCCATCTGTCCGGATCCTGGATGACATATTACACGGATCCTGGAAATGTGCTGCCGTGGCAGAGGTCTGTTCTCCGCTGAGTGCTTTCTAGTTATCTCTCTGTTATCTCATCTGTCTTTGAACTGGGGTGAAGCTAAGCAATAAATACCGGCGTTGTGTCATAAACGAGACAGTTCCTTTTGGGGAAAAAAAAATGCTATGTGCTTTCTCTGCTAAATAGTTGAAGTGGTAATATATCAACGGCTTCAGTTCACTCAACTGTAAAGCAAATTTAACATTTTATGGATGGGTGGTGCTTTGTTAATATCAGTTAAAATAGTGAATCAGTTATGTTATCGGTGAGAAAACAAGCTGAAGGAATCAAAGTTGAAGTCCCGAATATATGGCACCTTATGGATGATTGCACAATTAGGGTGCCATTTTGCTAGCCTGGCATTGCCAGACCAATTCACAAATCCTTATTGGTCTGGAACCTCTCCGTTCAATTTGGATTTCCAAGGGGCGTTGTCAACGGGCGCAGACCAAAATGTCCCTGAACGCAATTGGATAGACCTACAACCAATCAGAGCAACGACACGTCAGACGTAGCACTGAGCGACGGAAAATGGTGACTGTGATTGGCCCGCAGATTGGTCTGTTTCCCTGGCTACCATTTAGCTATTGTAACTCTTAAAAATGAAACTTTATTTGAAATCATTTTTCAACATTGAATCTAATAAAACATGCATTTAAACATTCAAAAATTGTGTTTATCCATCTCAGGTAATAAATCCCATTTCTTACATGGTTTCTGTGCTGAAGATGGCTTAAATGAGTAACAGGGTTGTGTTCTTAGCATAGAATTAGAAAATATACAAAGGGTGGCTAACTATCATTCATGCTAATGGTGTGAGGACAATAAGGAGATTCTAATGATTTACCTAAAATGTATTTTAACAAAATAAATTACTTACAAGCTATAATTCTGGTAACAGGGTTGTATTTTCACTGATATTGTGATATTGACTGAGAAGGTCACGCTCGAAAGGAGCGTGACCTTCTCAGTCAATATCACAATATCAGTGAAAATACAGAATGCAAGAACTTACTTTACTTCTTCCCATGGTCTTCAGGGAAACATGTGATTTGTGGAATATTCCAAATATTTAATAGGGGTGAATGTGTTCAGGCAACCAGGTTGAGTGAATATTATGGGAACAACTAAAATGTACACTTTTCATAATCTATAATGAATTACTCACAAAAAAGTTTCAAGCATGAGATATGAAATGGATTCACACAGTACACAGATTTGAATGATGATATTTCAAGGTAAAGTTTAGTTATAGTGGGTTGTGACAGGCGGAAATGCTGTTTTGTAAGTGTTGTTGGTAGGTTTTATTCATGTTTTAAGCTGTTTATCTGAAACATGCATATAGGTTGTTGTATAGGACACTTTACTTTAAGTGTGAAAAGTTTTACCTTTACTTTACATGAATACTTGTAAATTTAATATCAGTGGAACACAAATGGCAACCCAATCGTGGAATCACCCTTATTATCTTTGCCTAAAATGAATGTAAATTGTCGACATGCATTGAAACTCGTGTGATGTAGTGTTAGCTTGCCTATGAAGTTTTTTTTTTTAATTGAAATGTAAAGAAATGGACTAAAACGCAATCCTTAAGGAGCCATATCATGCTCCTTTTCAACAGGTTAATATAGGTCTCTGAGGTCCCCAAAACATGTCTTTGAAGGGTTTTGCTTTTCCTGACGCTCTGTTTCAGTGTGTGTGTGTCGCTTTAATTGTAAAAGCTGTTTGTCCCACTTCTGTATAAACATTCACTAATTTTGGTGAAAACGGATTTTGGTGAACTGATAAGGTCAGTTCACCAAAATCTGTTTCTGAACATATCTGAGGCGAGAAATAGGCAATGCAGTTGCTGAATCTTTACTACTGTATATTACATCTACAATGCCGAATTGAAAACTTTGTTCCGAGTTTGCCCGCGGTGTCCGGAGCGGTGCCACTCTGCTCCGCAGGGCTTTTTTGTTGATGCACAGTCAACCTACCTTGGACACACACACAGAAAGAAACGCACAGCAATTACTTTCCCTCATCTGCAGTTTTGTCAGTTGGTATTAATTCCTCTTTATTTTAAAATATGTGTGCTGCTCTGTGCAGCCAACAGAGCAGTTCCCATGATCAGCCCTGAGCTTAGCTCTTAGCCACCGGACATGCAAGCGAGGGGGGGGAGATGGGGAGCGGTTCTAATTCTACGGAGCCCAACGTGACATAGGCTTGTGAGACAAATCGGAACCGCGTGTTTTACCCCTTTTTTCTGACCGAGGTAGAACAATTAAAAAAAAAAAAACTGACTGGGTTGTCTTTTTTCACTGTGTGTGTGTTCGTAGGCCCATCAGAGACCCAAATGTATGTACACAAGCACTGAAAAAGTGAGTTTTTCATAAAAGGTCCCCTTTTAACTCAGAGGCAGATGTATCACACAGCATAAGTCAAACATAGCAAACTGATCAATTGCTTAAAAGCGTTCGCTCTTTAAACAAAAATAAACACTCCACTTTACAACTTGTGAACTTGTGCAAAACACTTTTTGCACAATATTAGTAGATCCATCTCTCCATCACTTTAAACCGCTAATCCAACCATGGTAACCATCGTAGACCATTGTGCAATGTTGCCATAGCGTCAGCCCGCTGCTTATCTAGTGTTAGCTCAGCGTTATCATCGTTATGATACCACCGTAATGAATCATCAATCCATAGTGTTTTAGAAACTCATGATGGGGACACTTGTCAAGATATGGATTTTTTGTTTGAGCTATATTTACTTCAACCTCGGCCCTTGGTTGGTTTAGGAAGCTGCTGCTTTACCTCCCAACACGCGTTTGGCTCATTGAACCGGGCTTTGTTTCATGTGCATTGGTGGTGCCAAAAGGATTGACTGGAGAAGAATACAGGAACACAATTCACACAGGAAGCACAACAGATGAAGCAGTTTATTGCGATCCAATGGCAAACCCCAGCCAAGCGTTAATACTGATTCAATGGCTGGGGGCTCAGGTGGTGGGAAGATTTGTGCATTTGGCCACATTAGCGTACCATTAATGTTTCCAAGAGTGGGGTTTTAAATACCTTACTGTGTGAATGAGTTTCTCGTAGGTCATAATCCCATTAAGAACATTTAGCATTGCTTATTTGAATCGGCGATTACTAATGTAAACACGTTCGCCTGAAAGGCAAAAGGACGCGGTTTATTTGTTTTCTTTTAAAGTAAACTATCCTCGGACAAAGCGGTCAGCCTCGGAGGCAATAACTCTTTGGGCTGGTGATTTAGTGGACCGGAGAGCGCTCCGACGCTTCTCTTTGAACCCTCTCCGCTTTCTCTTCATCTGATTTAGGATGGGCCACGTTCTGCAGTTTGATGAGCAAACCAGAAAAGTCAAGGATGCCAACATGCAGGACGAGGACACGTTCGAGATCTACGACCCGCGCAACCCCGTCAACAAGCGCCGGAGAGAGGAGAGCAAGAAGATC
>OMKR01012785.1:8866-18968 GCA_900302355.1 Cyttopsis rosea | reverse complement strand
ACTAGACCCCAGTCCGGCATCAACATCCCGAACAGCAGCGGAGCCTACGGCTCGCAGGAGTCCGGGGGCAGCACCCCGGAGGAACCGGCCGACAGGGACCGGTCCGGTGGAGGTCACGGGGGTCCCAGGTTGTTGATAGGGTCATTACCAGCGCACCTCTCACCTCACCTCTTTGGAGGTAAGACTGTCACAAAAAAGGTTCTAATTATAAACAAACCTTTCGGTCTCAACTCCCCAGTCACACGTTGGAAATCATCTGTGTTGTTGTTTTTACTTTGTTGAGGTTCATTGGGAACCTGACCAAGGAGGGTCCTTTTAGCCCACCCAAGCCCATTGCTCCTATATGTCCCCAGAAATTATTATTATTATTATTATTATTATTATTATTATTATTATTATTATTATTATTATGATTATTAATAATAATCATAATCATAATAATAAATAACAAATATTAGATCATTGCAAAATACTTTCATTTGTGTTCGTCCGCTTAATTTCTCAATTTCAAGAAACACACATTTGACAAGTTGTTCCAATGACTAATTTTTGTGTGTACAAAGATGAATTCCACATTTTATCAATGAACGTGTCTGAGTCATATTGTAGTGAGTCAGCCTGTGGCATTGCCTTCCAACACAGGTTGGATCCACGAGACCATGCATATTTATTATATGGCTTATTTTGAGGGCGATCTGCATCTCTCTGTCAGTCTGCAGTGATGCAGTGGAAGTAGGCCTGCACAACCTGCCCGATGTGCTGATGGCATCATGGACAGTCATGTGACAGAGCGTCAACTTCATGCACTCCCTCACATGATCACCGGTGGGTGGTGGTGATGATCATTTTTCTTTGTAATGAACATGTGTAAACTAGGAAGCACTTCTTGAAGTTCCCAAACAGATGTGACCAATCCTTGTTTCGATGTGGAGGAATCAGTGATTTGTTCTGTGTACCGTGGTCTTACAATAAACAACAACCTGTACTTATTGCAAAACGAATGTACAACTATAAGAACAACTAATTGTGAACAGCACTTGCACCGAGCTGTCTGGCGTGCAGCGTGATGCCTTCAAGACTGGTGGGAATTTTTCCCCTTTGTGGAGCTTTCTGTTGTGGGTCTGGCTGTTTAGGTCAGGTTGAACCCTCAGTGCGGAAACATACACACATTTAAAATGGAAAAGTATCATTGCAGTCGTGTCAATGCAAAATATACTCAAAATGTATG
The DNA here is from genome assembly GCA_900302355.1 of Cyttopsis rosea. NCBI lineage: Eukaryota > Metazoa > Chordata > Actinopteri > Zeiformes > Parazenidae > Cyttopsis > Cyttopsis rosea. The sequence continues at coordinate 17,740 of OMKR01012785.1, read as the reverse complement.
GCCTGACGCATGCATTGGCCTATATGAACTTTAACATAATAGAAAGGAACAAACATGGAGATTAACATGAAGACTCCAAAGCCCCACGACCTTTTAGCCTTTTCTCATGGTGTGAAAAGGTAAAATATATTACATTTACAGTTTAGGCCAACATTGATATAAAGAATGGCACTTGTGATTTTGGCTTCTACCAGTGACATGGCAGTGAACAAACTTGCAGTGATACACTCAGGACAGTTTTAATAGCGTGTTAGTCACTCTATACTGTTTTATCTGCACAGGGATGACACACTCACATCGTTCTGCCTAATCTTGATGGTGAAAGCAATAGCCTATGGGCTTTTCTTTGGTGCCGTGGTATTCTTCTGCTGTCAAAGCACAGCATCCTTGAACGAGACAAAAAATACCAACTGCACCAATTTTTCCTCATTATTTTTATGCTAACCTTAAACACCCAGATGCCAAAACCAAGATATGAAACTGCTGGAGAGGAGTTCGATAAAGAGCCAAGTTGTCCTGTAATGGATGTCATCCTATTAGATAACACGGGACTGTCCCTACAAGTGATGCCTTAGGTAAAGTTAACACTTAAAGAGTTTTTATTATACAAGCAAAGACATTTTTCTAACGTCCATGAGTATCAATTCGTTGAAAATATCTACAGTGTCATTTTACGACCCATGGTAGTATATGTTTTTTTGAGTGTGGCTTATGTAATATTGAATTTATTTCAACAAAGTGAAAAGAAATAAGCAGAGTTCTAGTGTTGAATCACGGTGGTGATGATTAATTAGCCCTTGTGAGGAAGAGATGTTTCAAAAGGAAGCGTAATGGGACCTGACCTGTAGTTTCCCATTCAATCACCAAGTAATAAGGATGATCGTTATAAGTTTAACAAGTAGCTATTATTCTAAGAAAGAACATCTTGTTTTTGTATTGTAGGGACTCAAGTGCGCCTGTTTCCCAAGTTTTCAGACACTAAACAAAAGACAATTAGTTACTGCAAACACACTTGGTGTCTTGGTGGCTGTATGAACATGTAATTGACGACCCCTCATCTGGTCCCATTACCATATTGACAGGATGGATTTCAAAATGTTTCAGACTTCAGAATGTCCACCTTTTTTCCTAAACTTACCATCACATTGCAGCATTTTGATGGTTTTTCCAAATGACTTACAATAGATCTTTAGATTTCAGTCATTGAAAACTGACTACACCACACCCGTTCCATCTGTGTATTCAAAGAGACTAGAAGAGTGTGGCGGGGTGTTAATACTGTAGCCTTCATCTTATGACTAAAGGAGAAGCATGTAACCAGTTACATAGTACATAGTAACCTCTTTTTTTCCAAGTGAGTAACTCTGTGCCTATTGAAACTCCAGGAAGGAAATTGAGATTATTTTCTCCCCGCGGACCCAAACGAGCGGGTCTTGTGTTTCCCATTCCTCTTGTTCAAGCACTGATTTGATTTATTTACATTTTGATTTCCCTTGTCAACGATCTCATTGTATTTATTAGACAACACTGTGATTCTGCTGTAATGAGGCAGGAATAGTGCCACGCTGCCTTTGTACACATTTGTACATTTAGATTGTACAATGTAAATTTAAGAGAAATTAACCTGGGCCATTCTGTTGAAGATTAGTATAACTCGAAATAATTTGCAAGCTATTTCTTTTACATAGATTGCCTAAACGTTCACTTTGCTCATCTTCTCGTCTTTCCACCATGTGAGTTGGGGACGTTGTAGTGACATGGACAGTGCAGGCTGGCTCTGTACGAGCCTGACCTGAGCAGTGTGACCTCAGCTCTGGCCCTGCTCAGGCTTGGCAGCAGCCAACACACAAGAGGCTCGATCTGCCAAATACAGCCCTTCACTTTTGTTTCCCCTCTTCTTCTTGTTGGTTGGCCGGAGGTGTTGATGGAGGACTCTGGTGCTGCAGATTTTCATCAAATCAAACACAAGAAGCATCTCAAAGTGTGTGTCTGTGTGTGTGTGTGCGCGAGCGAGTGTGTCTGTGTGTGGGCAGATATTGGCTGCAGTTAATATATTGTCTGGAATCTGTCGTGTTTAACGCCTCACTCAACTGGGATATTCTTTGAAATAGTTAGTCAAAGTACCAAATGATTTTGACAAAGCTGCCCATCTCTCGCTACTCCCCCACGCTATCCTGGAGCTCCTTTCTGTGTCGTGGTCAACTCAAGACACCCCCAGCTGTCCTTGAGGGGCCAGGCAACGGCTGTCCTTGAGGGGCCAGGCAAGCATGACATTGAGAGAGGAGGTGTCTTTATAGAAATTGAAAAGGGGAGATATGTGAGAACAAACGGGCTCATCAAAGATGGAGTGCAGTAACCCATGTTTGCGTGTGTGTGTCTGTGTGTGTGTGAGCAGGAGGATAGAGTTGGAGGGAGAAATGAGAGAGACAGAGAGAGAGATGAGATAGCCGGAGAGGACAAGAAGGATGCGCAGAGCAGAATAGTTATAAATCATCTGGCCCAGCGATCTAAGCAGAGCTAACACTAAATAGATTTTAAAAAAGAACAGAAAATCGATCATAGGTTTGTGCTGCTTGTGGGAAGGGATATATTAATTATAAACCCAATCCATCAGTGTTGCTCTCAAGTGTCATAGCATATTTGCCAAGGGCTTTTTGGCTTGGGGAAATGAGTTATAGTTAACAAAATGGGCAACCCTGATAGTTATTTATTATTTATTTGAGAGTGTGACAAATGGCTTGATTCCAATTCCAGAATTTCGAAGATAATCTAATATATCGTTTGAATATATAAGTTGACACGACTACAAACAAAAAATGACACATTGACAATATATTTCTGATTCAAGCCCCAAATGCCCTCGTAATGTTTACCGTGTTGTACACACACCGCAAAGCGCGTGACTGACCTTGTGACACGCCGACTGAGGGCGGAGAGGGCTCATGCTTCACCGAGCTGAGTCACCCACTCGCTGTCATTTGTCACAGAATCCAGAGAAATCAGAAAGTGAGTAGCGGCAAACGATAATAATGAAAACAAAAAAAAAACGGAGACAGTGACAGGCGCTGCTGGGGAGCTACTGGGAAAGTTGTGTTTTAGGGACATCGTTAGATTGATTCGTGTTGTGACAAAACGAGAGTCTGCCGTAGCCTTTTGACCTATGGCGTCACAGGCAAGAGACATGTGACCCATGACCATGCTGACAGGTTAATCAATACAGGACCCTCCTGCCTCACCTGTTGACAACACGCTCTGTCATCAAGATGGAAATTCCCCAATGACTACTGTGCACAAGCGTGCAAGAGGCTAGTTAACATCCCAGCCGCTGCACAGGTCGTACGTCTGAGGCATGATGGAGCATAGATAACTGCCTAATTTTAAACACACCTCATTAAGTTTCCTTTCTCCCTAATGGCTACGCATACACAGGTGTGCACATTTGTGACCACAATACACACACACAGATTAACACTTGTACGGCTGTTTATTCACAGTCCTTTGAAGCAGGTGGTCTTTTCCATCTCTTCTGGGACTCGATTCCGGCGTCACACTTTTTGTTTTTGGTGCTTAGAGTTAATGTCACGATTCGTCTTGACCTCATCCTCATTTCACTCACATTTCAACGGCTACACCTGTGAAGCTGCCACTCCTATCGCTCGGATGGCATCGATCCTGTAAAGGTCACAAGCAAATGCACTAGATGCAGCAAAAACAAAGGTCTATCTTGTATGTTGTTTTATATTATATCAAGATGTTGGTGGAGGACAGGAAACTCTCTCTCTCTCATATACCTTGGTGTTTGTGAAGATTGCAGTATATTGCAGGATGCAACCTGTTCCCTCACAAATGCAACGACTGCACATGCATTTGAGCTTTTTACAAACACATGTGCAGACCAGTACGGGTAGAGGGAGAAGGAAGCTGTGTTGTGGTTTTTCACAATGTCATACTGCTGTTAAATCCTGCACCTGGGCACATGTCACCATCACTATGCCACATGCAAAGTCCCTCTTTTGCAAAGTGGGTTTCCTGTTAGTGCATGATTTCATACAACTTCAATCCTTTAGGTATGCAAGTACCTCTTGCCACCTAAATGCTTATGTTTTCCAACATGACTGAAGTGAAACATATTGTACTTTTAGGAAGACTAGACTGTATCACCAAGCTCTTGGTGCCTTGCGACATCAACTTCTACATATAAAAACTTTAAACAGGAAAGTTTGAGGGCAGTGAAGCAAGGCTGAAAGCAGAAGGTGCTATGTGGTATTGAAGGGTACAACCATAAGTGCTGACGATCTCAAGAGTCAATATTGGATGATGGCCAAGCTGCCAAAAATTAAGCAACACACACAAGGTATCAAGTAAAAGAAACTGCTCCAGAATCAAGAAAAGGCATATTTGGATTCTCATCCATGAGATGAAATAGACAAATTAACTGGTTGTTTCCCCCATTTTGGAGCACATTAAGCCTTTGTCTATTTCTGTCTGTGCTACAGCATTTTCATACACTAATTGTGAATACCCTTCCACTAATGATAATAATAATAATCAGTTTTATTTATACAGCACCCTTAATACATTATATTCAGCTCAAGGTGATTTACAGTCAACTGTGTAATGTGAAAATGAACGTTAAAAAAGGCATATAGGCAACAATGCTTCACTTGACTCTGGCATAGAGTAGCAGGTTTGCAAAAGTTCCCTGATTGTTCATCATTTTGTCCATGAAATATGACTTTGTATCATAAGAATCTATGAGAATTACAGGACTTTTGACAATGTGGAAGTCACGCGCTGAATGGCTCCTTGCAGGGGAAGACTTGCCCGTATTTTCATTTGTTATACAGTATATTTCCAAAGTTAAACTGACTCCCTGTAAGCTGTGCAAAGTGTATCTGTAGTATAGCCAGAAAATGGAATGAAGGAAGTGAGCCAGGCAAAAGATTCCCTCATCTTTTACAACAATGACCCCAACTGACCCCTTAACCCACCATCGACAACATTCTTACACCACCACCGCCCACTAGTAGAATATTTCTAGAGGAAACACTGCATTGATTCTGTGTTTACTTGACCGCCGGCCAGAAATTGTGCCACAGCAGTAGAGCAGGACGTGACATCGGCTGCTCGCCTCCCATCGGTCCCATTCTCCCTGGGCAGAAGGGGATGCAGATAAAGTGATGGTCAAGGTGTTGATGGGGTTGACAGTTAAGGTTAAGTACAGATCAGGACATGAGGCCATGAATATTAGAGGCGGACAGAAAGTTAAAGTGCTGCCATTCTTGCTTCATCCCTTCACGGAGCCAGCTGCTTTCACTCAGTAGTTGTCCCTTTGGTTTATGACAATTAGCAAATCCAGGTGGTTGACTCAAAATGCTGTGCAGGGCTCTGCTGAATACCAACTTGCATGTCGGTGAGACCCAGTAAAGGTGGCGGGGGACAAATTGGACCTTGGACAGTTCAGCAGTCTGGCTTGGTGGCATAACAAAACAAATTGCTGAATCACAGTCGTGCTCCCACAGCTCCCTCTTTTCTTCTCCCCCTCATTTGTATCTTGGAGGGTTAATGTGTAAACACTGCCAAAAAGGACTCCAAGGAACACAAATTTAGATGGGGTCATATGACTGATAAGATAAGTATCAGAGGACTTGAAAGGGAATAATATAATATCATGTAAGGGTGTGTCACCTACAGAGTCTCTTTGTGTTGAATGGGTGGCTTTTACTTCACTTATCACTTATTTTACTTTGCCTCCCACCGCCTTTGCAGTAATTTGCAGCAATAAAATGATATAGACAGGGGAGGAGTCATAAAATGGAAAAGCTTTCCAGTGTCCCGTCCAGCCCAGACAGGGACTGCAGCAGCGGGAGTTATGATCGTACTCCGATAGGTGTTCTGAAAGTTCCCCGCTGGTGTGTGGCCGCTTGGCTCCATAATGGATCCTGTAAGCAGTTTTTCACCACAGTGTCGCCCGGAACAACTTATTTACCCAAGGTTACTGTCAAGAGGTAGAAATTAAATGCCTCGTGATGAGTGCCGCGGGTACACCTTTGTCAATGTCAGTGACCGCAGGGTTGGAATTCCTATTAGCATATACTTGTAAATGACCCATCTGCATGCGTATTATTTAATTTATCAAATGAGTTATTAGCAAATTGTGACCAGATCTTTGTAGCCTTCATTATGTCACAAGTAAGATTCAACACCATGGGAAGCAATATTTCTTCTGTGGTTCCTCATTTAAGCAATTCTAATCTCTATACAAAAAAACGACATCATCTTTAAAATGTCTTTATTTTGGATTTCTCTTGTGTTGATATCTTTTTTGCAGTTGTTAGAAACTGCAACAGTTGCTGACAGAACGTGAATTCACTCTGATCTGGTGCAACAACAAAAAAATAACTACCTATTAAGTGCTAAACCAACTTTGATGGACTTTGAAAACATCAACCTCCAAAACAAAACAAAAACACAGCTGACAGACCCGAGATGGAAGTGAGATTTGTGTGTTTTTCTGATTCACAGAAACCATCCGTCTCCTCCAGGCTCATTAGGGATGCACATTTCCTCTTGTATCCAGCGAGTGGCTGACAGATAATTTAGTTTGACTACTAAACAGGAAACATATGAGCATAGAAGCACAGCAGCCTGTTTTATGTGTGTGTGTGTGTGTGTATTTTATGGTTGAATTGTCTGCCTCAGTTCTCTTTCACTTTCTTACATTACACCGTCCAATGTTTCTACTCAAATGGGGATCTATCGGATATCAGCCCAATATCAAGCTAAAATAGGGTACCAGAAAACATCTCCAATACAATAAATCAATACCATGAGCCATATCATCAACATCTCTGATATCACAATATTTTTGACCAAATACCTTGATATAAATAATTTAGCATTTTGATATTTTTGGGATGACTAATAGTGTTTCCAAAAGATATTTACACACAAGAACACATATGGATAATGGATAATGGATTTTATGACCAAGCAGGTAGAGGCAGTGGCTACTATATACTGTAATGCAGTCTTAAAGACAACTTTTAACTATATCCCAATATTACGATAACCACAATCCCAGACGATATCTAGTCCCATATTGATATTATATAAATAGCCCAAGTCAGATGTTTCAGAAAAGTGATTTTTATTTTTCAGCTTTCTTGACATTTTAGACCCATCTAATGGAGAGCATTGGATGTCATGACCCCAAACAAATCGAACTTGGCATCGGCCAATTCAAAGGTTTGGGTCCTTTTGGCGTCATTATTAAAAAAGTTATATTGACCCTTTCCTACAATCTACCTTATGCCAAGTCCCTCTGAATCCACTCTACATGTTCGTTTAAGGAAAGTCGCTGAGGTTAGATTCTACCTGCTTCCACAATGGATGAGTGAGTGTAGGCACAGCAGAGACCTCCCATCAACACAACAATCAATAGTCTATCTCGCGCTGGCCATGTGATGAACGGCCTATCGTCCTCTCTATCATTCAAAGGCGGATATGACCGGTTGGTCATATCTGCCTATAATTCTCTGGCTGGAGCTATGTAATAAAACCTGTCAGGGGGATTGCTTGAGAACCGGATTTGCTCGGCGGTTTAGGGGATTAAGGCATTCAGTATTGCTTATATCTGGCTGTAGTATAATGGGTTTTCTTGTGTATTATTTTTTTCATTTCTTCTCACTTAGCCCCATACAGAGCAGCAAGCACTTTTGTTTACATCTTCTGCAAAATCCGGTGTCACCCAAGTTTTAGAATTCATCAAGTTTTAATTTGGTTGTAACATGTACAATACATTCTAGCAGCGGTAGGTTGGATCTTTACGGGAGCAAGTTACTCTTGTTTGTGGAATTAATTTTCATATTGCATCTCGGGGGCAGGGGGCTAATTTATTCTGATACATCCCCTGTTACTCCTAACAAAACAGACCAATGTGACGGCTAATTTTAAAAGCCGTAACAAGTGGCTTAGCATTTGCATTGTGGGAGCTCAACTCACACAAGAAAAACATCTGTACTTCCTCAAACCATAAACAGGAAACTTGCAATGACATTTTCACTCAGTTCTGGTTTCAGTCTGACCGGGGTGACCGCCTTGTCATTTATTCCCAAAAGACGACACCCGTTATAATCATGAAAACTATGTCTGCTCAGAACCCCCCAAAATGATCTAATGTTTAAAATGATGTATTTTGTTATCACCACACAGACAGCACAACAAACTGCTACATAAACAGCTTGTTGCAATGTATATAATATGTTTGTCGCTGAGAGAAGTTGTACAATTGGATGTTTGCATGAGGAAACATTTTTTGCCTGCCTTGCTTGTCTCAGCAAATGACAGAACACAGGCTCCCATAGCTTCCTATGGGTTTGAATCCAGACTTCACACAACCGACCAATAAGCTCGTTGCTAGAGAGTGTACCTGATTGGAGTCTAAAGATTATTGAGTCGTGTGATCTACTGTAGATGACCAAGGGCGACAGCCTGCAGATGTACACGTGGCGTTATCTTCAGACGGGTTCAAGATTCAAAGATTCAAAATATGTATTTATCGCATACAGTACATATTGCACTGTGCAGCATGTAGTGAAATGTTTATGGCAACCTCCAGAGACTGCAGGAATAAGATAAAAAATGAAATTAAATACAAAATAAAAATATATATTTAAAAAAATCTCTACAGCATTTAAAGAAAATTCCAACAACAGAAACTATATGTGTATATATATATATATATATATATATATATATATATATATATATATATGGTAAGGTAAGAATGTTAGGGGGGGCAAGGTAAGGTAAGGTAAGGTAAGGTAAGGTTGGGTAAGGTTGGTAAGGTAAGGTAAGGGGGGGTAAGGTTGG
>OMKR01012784.1:6891-24187 GCA_900302355.1 Cyttopsis rosea | reverse complement strand
AATTGCATATTTATGCACGCTTGCAGAATTATAACTTTTGCCGGAATATGAATTGTTGACAGAGGTTTGCCTCTTGTTTGCCGTTAATGTTTTAAGTTGATTGTCTGTTGATTTTATTTTCCTCATTTCGTTCGTACTAGTGTATCGTCAATGTTTTCGTGTGAGCTGCCGTACACACCGCAATCTATGCATCTATCGCCATCTCGGATGAATAATTAACCAGTTAGTTAATACTCCGGTGGAAAGACGTGCTGACCAACTTAAGTTAAAGAGTTTTAGCGATAACCATGCGAGGGCTGGTATCGCCGTTACCAGTTGTAATATTTCATATGTTCCCAACAACTACCTGCAGGGAAGTTTGGAAGTGGCTAAGCTAAGATAAAATAAGCTAAGCTAAGATAGCGAGCCAGCGCTGTAACACTGACGCTAGGGTTAGCTTAGCTTGTAGCATGCCAGTCGGTAGACACGACTTACGCTCGCCCAGCAACAGTATCCTGACGTCCCGTTTCATCTTCCCCTTGAACTCGAACAGAACGTATAACCGCGGCGCCTGCCGTTAGAAGAACCGGGCTCGAGTTTGCTCGAAAACGTCAGATTTCCAGCGCCATATGTGATCCATTACAGTGTTAACAGCCAAGGTGACAGCGTGTACTTCCGGGTCAAACACACACCTCAGTGAGCGAGACAGCGCCACCGGCTGGAGGAAACCGATACGGCAATGGAGAAAATCATCAGGAAAAGGTCATTCGGATAATTTTTGACTTTATTTTTTGTATGTAACTTTTCTCCATTTAAAAGTTTGCCCTTACTTTAAAATTTTATATTATAAAAATAATAATCAAAAAGGTTAAATTAGTTTCTGATTGGCAATTGTTCTCTCAAAAAAATATATATATATTTTTAAAACACTCCAATTTACTCAATTACAGTTTAGAAAAATACAATGTTGTCAGATGATCCTTTAAAGCTTTTCATTTCATCATTTTTTTCATTTTGCACGGCACAGATTGAGAAGGCAAATGCATTTTTGATTGCATTTTAATCTCAACCATAAGGAAAGCACACACTAATGACACTTGCTGTAACCCCTGGATCCCCCTCGAGGATCAATAAAGTTCTATCTTATCTTACCCTGTGCAATGCCTCCTGTTTAAAGACAGGACCTTTGCGAAGCCGGCTTGAGAAATGTCGTGAAGTAATAAAATAGAAAAGTCTTCAGTTTGAAGAAAAAATACAGGTGTTATCAAAGTGGAATGATGTTTGTTCATTTTCGTCTCACTTTCCAACTAGAGAATAATTCACCTGACTAGTTAAGCATACTATTGGAATTTTAGCAACATAAAAAACTAAACTACATTGCCATGGCAATATAATTTATCATATGAATTGTCAAAAAGTTAGGAAAAACATTAAACATCCCCATGAAAATTCACAGAAAGTACATAATCTTCATCCTGAGTCAAAACATCTTTCCTAAAAAGAAACAACCCCTAATAGACTAAAACATTATCTCACAATAAACGTGAAAAGTAGCAGGATAGTAAAATGATAAAAAAACAACAAGATATGAGTCCAGGCACTTGGTCGAAGGGATGTTAAGACACTTCAGCTGATCCAACATGATGACTTTTTCAGTTTGAAGCGTCTTAGAGACCCTTCACCTCCCACAGGTAGATCTCGTTGTAGGCCACGGTGAAGAGGAACCTTCCGGAAGGGGAGAAGCGACAGGTGTGCAGCGAGTCGCTGTGGTGTACGAAGTCCTGGAACCTGCCGCTATCGGACTCGATCAGCTTCAACACTCGACCTGACCTCGACCAGATCAAACAACAGATTATGATACGTTTTTAGCCGTTGTTTTACTTTTATTCAATCCTTAATGCTGCTCCTAAATTGCTGCCATTTAGTTTGAAAGAAAGATACAATAAAATTATTATTTTTTAAATTTGTATATATAAAAAATATAATATAATATAATATAATAATCATCAAATCTTTGTTTTGCCAATTAGCTGCAGTACCCTGGCAGACCACTGGCTCAGCCCACATGTTGAATGCCGCTGGACTATAATTAGGATCCTATCAAATTCACAGACTGACTCACTTCATCTGACTCCTCCTGCGTAATTGACAAAAAAAAAAAAAAACGCGCGAAATGCTATCTTGCTGAGCCGAATCAGCAAGCCCTTAGAAAAACGAGTGACGGCAACAAACAGCGAGGCTGTTCGTCTACATCATGCGTATGCGACAGTTATCATTTCCCTAGATATAAGGTCTTGTCCATGCCCGAATCTGGCATTCTTTTGTCAAATGTATATGAAATTATCTTAATACTGTAGAGTGCGTGTTAAGCTTTTTAAGTGAGTGTTTTGGCACCGTTGGATTCATTTAGTTTTTGGTGCAGTTGGATGCAAACATAAAACACCGGCCACCGGATGAAATGTCACTGCATGTGATGAGAAATTGAGCAAAATCTACAGTGAACTGAATTTGGTCGGGAACCCAACTATAACGTACCTCTGGATCCCACAGCTATGAGATGAGCCTTGGAGGAGAGGCTGAAGCAGGTGGTCCAGTGGGGCAGCGAAATCTTTTTTACTACCTGGAGCAACAACAGGCACACCCAGACACAGTTACATTGTGCCACCATTTAAATATCCAAATGAATACAGATTTTAAGAACACATTATGAAACAGGAACGAGGCCCAATGTTTAGATGCCGCTAAGAGACCATTAACTACTACTCGCATGAAGACATGGTGGGTATTTAAACAAGGCCTTAAATCACGGGGAGGTTGTGTAGTACCTGTTTTCTAGCAAGGCTGTAGAAGGTCAGATCTTTCTCAACAGCGTAGCCGGTGTACGCCACCAAGCCGGGGTCTGTGGGGCAGAAGGCAGCCAGACTGGGAGGCGGCTTCTCCCCCTCCTGACAAGCAGCAAACAGACGTTTCGGACTGGAGCGTAACTTTGAAACATTGAACTTTAAACTCTTTAAAGGATCAGTCGGTTTAATTCTGATGGAGTCCGTTTCAGGACTGTCAGAAGGATTCATTTGTCCACAAATGTAACTAGCAGCGCACATTAGACAGTCAAGCATCGATTTGGATTTCTTGTGTACAAATACTGTCCATATAGAAAGAGAACAAAGACAACATTTCTATAAATTCATGTTTAAAATATAATTTTAAAAGTTGATCAACGAGACTCGGCCGACAAAAAAGCATTACCCCGTTGTAGATGGGAGCGGGAAACGTCAGCCAATCCAGAAGTTCACACTTGCCCTTCGGCCAGTCGGCGGCCCACACGCTGACACGTCTGTCCAAGCTTGCCGCCAGCCACATGTCGTTTCCCGACAGTTCAAACTCCTTGTACTGGAGGGCGAAAAAACAAACAACAAAAAAAAACCATCCACATGGGCACGGCGATAAAAAAATAAATAAAAACGGCATGAAAACAAACCATGAATACTGAACTACACCGACCTGCTTGGTCACACACTGGATGGTGGTGATGGCCGCGCCTTTGTGGTCCTTAAAAATGCGGAGAGTCGCTCCGTCCTCTGGGCTGCTGACCGCCAGGAGGCCGTTCTTTCCCGCTGAAATGATCACGTGACCTGTAGGGGACAGAAATAATTGATAATATAAACGATTCGGTGGCCCCAAGTGACGCGACGTATTCCCGTGTCAGGATTGTTGACTGTTTCCTCACCGGCGGTGGAGTACTGCACGGCGGTGACCTGCACGGCGTGCGGGTGCAGCTTCATCTCCATCTCTGAGGCGGCGAGGCGGAAGATCCGGAGGGTTCCATCGCTGTAGCCCGCCGCCACACGAGCGCTGCCCAGGGCGGTGTCCAGGGCGGGACTCCAGCACACACAGCTGCAGCCCTGAGCGCCAGCCAGCAAAATATTTATTCAATCCCATTTTATCCCACCGCACATACAGTATGATCTCTACATTTATGAGGTTACAACAGTAACTTTGTAACCTGGTGAGTAAGTCAGAAAATCCTCTCATCATTTATCATTTATTCAAGTTAAGCATTCTAAAACAAATCCTACAATATCGAGATGCTTCAAGAAATTTCTAACCTTCAAAAAGCAACATTAGAAATTGAGAGTATTGCAAAATTTTGATTCTTGGTGCAAATCGGTGAATCGGTATTACAAAATGGTCAAATGTGGCATAACAGCTGTGTTGTTAAATTCAGGGTGTCTGCAGGTATCAGAGAGTAACATTTAATGTTCATCTAGAAAAAGCAACTGTTGCAGGTAAGTAGGAAGGCAAGTATTAGGTTCAGCAATAGACTTAAGGTTTTAGAACATTAGAAATGTCGACCATGATACAGAACAAATAGGGGTGGGCGATATGGCAAAAATATATCACGATTTTTTTTCATTTTTTTTTCATTTTCATGTTGGTTTTTAAGACTATTTTGCAAGTTACTGAAGAGTCCAACCAAATTAATTTCCCTATTTATAAATAAATAATACATTTTGTGTAATGTTATTTCCCATTGGAGTTACTCGTAAAATCGCTTGTTTTCCTATTTTGGATGCATTTTAAATCTGATTTAAAAAAAAAAAGACAAAAAGGCTCTGGCTCGAGCTGCAAGCTGAATAAAATCAAGACAAAATGTTTACAGCCAAATAAAGACCTAATAAATTGTAATTTGACTATTTAATGATAATAACATTTGTCAAACTGAATTGAACATAAAGACATTCTAAGACTTGAAGAGCCTTGCAAATCGATTTAAACTCCGCTATGCCTCTTTACCTGGTTGAGCACCTGGAACTGCACCACCAGTTCGTTGCTGGGAGCCGACCACACTCTGACGCTGCCGTCCTCCGCACAGGTTGCGAAGTGGCTCTCATCTTGGCTGAACACTACATCGTTCACCTGCGCGGCAGAGGAGGAGTTCAAAAGTTTAAATTCCATTCCATATGAGGACGGTTTTGATCAAATTGACATATCAGAAATGGTTGTCGCTTCGTGACGCCTCGGAAAACATTTTGTTGTGTTGCAATTGACCGTCAAAATGTCAAAAATAGGCAGTGATTTTAACGGTCCACAACGGTGGATTCTTGGTTGTCAAGACATACTATAATACAGAAAAGACACTAATTGGTGTGGTCCGTGTTTTCCCATAGACATAAAACTAGAAATAGGAACAAATTGTTTGAAATGTGACAAATTTGAATTCTGATAGACTTTTTCCCGGTGTTATCGAACAAAAGTTTAATTTCTGCCCCATCACTGACGTGGCTTCCATGTCTGAAGAGAGCAACAGACGGCTCCTTTATCACTTCGTGTGAGAAAACGTACCTTGGTCTTGTGTCCGCTGATGAGGCGGATGCTGCTGTTGTCCACCCAGTTGATGTACCACAGGGTCCCTGCTGTGGTGCCCACTATTCCCACGTCCATGAGGTCGTCGAAGGCGGCGCTGATGATTGTCCCATCCAATGTCATCTCCTGCTCAAAAAGCATGCTGGCTTCGCTGGAGGATGGAAACAAGCAACCGATGATGCACTCACTGGGCGTGAACTGTACTGTAGGAGTTTGCAACGCCAGGCGTCTGACAGAGAGGTAGAAGACTTTTGCTTCTATTTGGTGTGCTATACTCAGCGAATGTGAATTTGTCAAGTTATAAAGCCACAGCAACAATACAGAATTTCTAAAATGAGACGGAATGGAGAGACCTAGAGACATAGAGAGATATATAGGTATTGGTATAAGACAGGTATAAATAGATAGTTAAATCGGGAGATAGCTACAGATTGATATATAGAGATGGATAAATAGAAATAAGACAATAGAAATTGATATAAAGAATTTTGACTGCATCATTTACATTTCTCTGTTCTCTAAAATATAGAATATATTTTGATTTGTTTAACACTTTTTTGGTTACTACATCACTTCATATTTGTCATTTCATCGTTTTGATGTCTTCACTATTATTCTACAATGTAGAAAATAGTAAAATAAAGAAAAACCCAAATTTTTGACTGGTACTGTACATCAGAGTGGGAGCTGCTGACCTGTGTGTTGTGTTGGCGGCCTCTCCCCCGGACGTCACGTCCTCCACGGCAGCCGCCTCCCACAGTCTGAGCCGACGGGTGTTGCTGCCGGTCAGGAGACGGTTCCTGCGGCACAGCAGCACTCCTGCAGAGAGGAAAACAAGTGCAGGAACATCCGCAGGTCCACAAAAAGCCGTTAGTCATAGTGGATACTGGGAATTACTTGGGGACATTTTCCCCACATTGTGGCTTAAAAATATATAATTTCATGGCATTGGCTGCAATACAGATTGGTTCGTACCGATCTCTCCCTCGTCCGCCTCCAAGGTCATGATGCAGTGCTGCGTGATGCTATTCCATGCACAGATGTGTCCACGGTTGGTGCCGGTGAACAGGATGGAATTAGCGCCGTAGCACAGAGACGTGAGCTCCGCACCGCCCAGGGCCTCTGGTGCGCCAACCCTGTGGGACTACAGCGGGACACTGGGCATCAAAGCTGATGTGTTTATGTAGATTGAAATCAGTTAAATACCTTGTGATGCTTTACTTTGTCCACACTAGAAATTTTGAGATTGATTCATATAGAAACTGTGCATTTGTTGTTTGTTTGCCTGGCCATAGAACTGAGCTGTTAAAGCTGCAGAAGGCATTGGGCAAAAATTCCTCAATAACCTTTCAGCATATTGTAAGTGGTCTGAGAGAAAACTAGACTTCTGCACCTTCTCTTGGCTCCGTTTTAAGGCTTTAGAAAATCTAGCCCCTGACAGTAGACTTCATATGTAGACGTTGGCCAATCACAGGTCATTTCAGAGAGAGAGAGCGTTCCCATTGGCTGTTCTACAAACGCAGAGGCGCGTGCACGTGCACTCCCACAGCCGAGCGCATTACACTAGTCGCTGAGTGATCAGACAACCTCCGCAGAGGAGAGAGCGGAGAATCACAGTAGAGAATTTCCGTGCGTCTCTGCTCCCCCCCACTGTGAAATCACAGCGCTTACTGTCTCATTCGTTTTCCTGTAATACCGCCTATCTTCAAGCTTGTGTTGCGTGTGCGTATGAAGTACATATGCCCGACGTGCTCGTCTGGTGGGAGGGGCTTAGGACAGAGTAGCCAGAAAACTGCCTACTGCAGGCTCTAAACAACACCATTCATATGTAAAGAAGATTTTATTTCAAAATGATTCAAATTGAATGGAAACTTAAGTGTATGAACATATAGCTGATAGCTGACAAAGCTTATTTCAGTTATGGGTTGCATGTTCGAATTGGAATTGTAAAATATGTCCTGGAAAAACTATTTGGCCACGACTCTAACCGTAACCATAATGACAATTCTTAGCTAAATCAGACAGAGCCAATCACATTCATACAAAAATCCATGTTCTAGCACCTAAGTAATGTTGCTTAGGTGCACAATGAATGTCGCCACAATGAATATCACCATCGTATTCACAAACTATTAGCACTTAAAACAATACAGAGAATCTACCACAAGCACCCCCATGCAAATATTTTATGTATGGGTGGGAATGACAAAATTATTAATATATTTAAAAAAAAAAACTTTTTTAAGTAGTTTCAACGCCCCCCCCATTATTTGTATGCCATGTAAGACGGTCACAGTTCTGTTGCACTGTGCGACTGGTGACCTAACACTAAAATCCATTATGGTTAATGATAAGAAAATAAGTTCCTAAACCCTGGCCTCACGTGATGGTGTATCCATGCGGCGTACCTTGAGGTCCACGTTGAGGCCATGGGTGTCGATGAGGCAGAAGAAGACGCCATGGCTGCCTACGAAGGCCAGCTGGACGGCGGCCATGGGGCTGAAGGCCCCATCATGAACAGGCCCCTTGACCCTCACAGTGGACAACAGCTGGAAGGTCCGGCTGCTCCACAGCGCCACCTCAGGGTCGGAGAAGTCTCCTGCGGAGGCATGAAAGCACAGCGGTTGCAATGGCAGCAGTTGGGATTGTTCATAAATGTGGTCAGACTATTATAGTTTATTACTAACATACTAGTATAGTATAGTTCTAAAGCAGTTGTTGCAAAGACACTTACTGACCAATAGACAGGAAGAAGAGGTCATCCCTGGAGAATGCTAGGCTCTGAACCGCACCCTTGTGGTAAGAGACAGTATTTTGACAAACTCCAACCTGGACATTCCATATGCAGATGAGGCCCTTGGAGCCCGTGCAGCCGGCAGACCCGGACACAACTGTCTGTGGCAGGAAGAACAAACATGGGGTCACGGCTAGGAAATTCACAATCCCTACATCGCTGCTATGATATTGTCTCCAGAAAGTCATAAAAGCTACATTTTTGCACCCGTTTGGGGGGGGGAGCTACCACCCCCCTGGGACACAAGGTGTGACTATCATTGATAGGTTGGTTAGAAAAAGACAAAATCAATAATTGAATAAAATGTACCAATAATTGGAACAAGCACTTTTGGCGCTAATTCGCAATTCACTCTGTATTTAGCATAACCCACGTAGGAACATGATCTTGATCTTCATGAACCATGCACGTGTTTAATTTCATTGTGTCGCTTTTAGGTCTTATGCCACTATTATAGTATAAGCTCATAACTCTGTAATAACACATGTCTAACTTTTGCACAAGAGCCATTTATTGACATTGAACATCATAAAAACTCAGGTTGTTCAACCCAATTGATGAAAACACACCTAATTCCTATTGGATTTAATTAAAAGTTTCATGAATGTTTAAAATTACCCATAAATTTGGCTGAAAACACAAAATGTGGAATCTTCCAATTTAGATAAAATGATTGCAATCAGCTCAAATATTTGTGATCAGGCTATTATGTAGTAATGGTGACAGCTCCATACCTGACCGTCATGTGAGGCAGCCAGAGAGGAGATCTCCTCGGAGTGGCCCAGCAGGTGTCTCTGGTCTCCTGTGTGAAGATTCTCCAGCACCAGCACACAGCCACAGGAGTAGGCAAATAATCCTGCAACATATTCAATGGGTTAGGATTTCACAGATTCCAATGCTATTATTCTTTGACAAGAAGAATAATAGCATTCTTAGTTGCCATCGACTGCAAACCAATAGGTCGTTTGGATCCAAATCAGACGTGGTTCTTGAAATCCAGCTGGACAAAACATCTGTGTGTCTTTGACAGATAGCAGGTAAGTATTTACCCATGTCTGGGCTCCAAGCCATATTTCCGCGGCCGTTGCCGTTGTAGCCAATCACTGCTTTTAGGCTCAAGCCCTCCTCTGCTGTTTGGGGGGCCACGACAGTCTAGCAGAAAATCAAAGAACATTTTTTTTCTGAAAAATGCTCAAATTAACATAACGCAAAATCTGCCGACCCACTGGAGTATCTCTTCATCCATCTACATTAATATCTGTCATATGTATACAAGATCGTGCTCCATACCTGTTCCTGATGGGATGTCTTGTAACGTGGAGTAAAGTGCCTGTAACAGTCCGGACGGATCCGCTCCTTGCCTTTCTCCTCAACTACATAATCCGTGAATATAACCAAAATAAATTCATTGATTGATTTGATCAAAGAAATTTAATGATCCATCACCAGAAAGTATCTATTAATTCCTTCGAATCAACTGAAAAATGGCCTAAATTAATACAATTTATAATTCAATTCTCATTAAAAACTATACTTTGTTCACAATTACCATGTCAACTTTTTAATTTATGGGAAAACACAGCGCAATAAGTACAAACATAAGTATACAATAAATGTCTCACTGCAATTTGTGGCACATTTCAGTCAAAGTGGACCAGTATAGGATTATAAACAGTAGTTTATCAGGTCTACACATGCTGCAGACATTTTATACATTCTAAGGAGAAGCCATGTCAGCACAATGTCTTCCTGCATGATTACAAAGGCCACTACGTTTGTGGAAACGTTCACAAGTATATTTAGTGATTAAATCAGATCGTTTGCATGTTTCATCAGGCCCGGAGTTTGCCAATGTTGTGCAACTGTAAATACATATGCTATCAGGTAGTAAAACCAATGTATCTAGATTATTAAAGCCGCGCTTACCTTCATCACATTTAACAAAATTCTCTATTTGCCAGGTGGCTTATAGCTAAACGCAGGAATGAGGAAATAGCATATATTTGTAACGATTTCCAAAGGCAATGTTCATTTTGAGTTGAACAATTTCGCTGTCTACCGTTTTCCACGAGGCTGTTGCGAGCAGGGTTTAGAGGAGAGCCATTGGCCATCTCTGTAATTCTGAGGAAGGAGCGAGAAGGAGTGTGGATGGGGGAGGGTCGCGAAACGGCGTCTGGGAGTCTGGCGATCGAGGGCTCCTCTGGTTCGTCACAGGGAGACAAGGAGCCCAAAGCTGTATATGGCGAGGAAAGGGAGAGAGGGGGAGGGAAAGAGAGCAAGATATGACTCAGCTCTACTTCAGCTTTTTCAGATTTGGTCAAGGTTATCTCAACTTTTATAATACCAAAAAATAAACAACTAAATTCATCAAAAAAACGACTGCATTTTTTTGAGAAGGCTGATTTCGAGCCAATGTGTCCATCTAAAGCTGTCACTGTGTGTTTATTATTGTTCATTATTCACTATAGAACAATAATAGAACATGAAACTGTCTCTGAGTTCCTATAAAATAAAATTAAATACAACATGGAACGGTCACTGAGTTCCAGTAAAATAGAATATGGAACTTTCACCAAGTTTCAGTAGAATATAACCTGTAACTCTCACTGAGTTTTAGTAGAAGACAACATATAATTAACATGGAAATGTCCAGTTCAAACTTCAAATGAAAGTCTCCACTTTTAAGTGCAAATATACCTTTCTATTATATTTATATGGTACTTGCCATTCCAAAATAAATTGCAATCATTGCAAAAAAATTAATAATAATAAATGACAGTCTCTTCTCACTCTCGTTCACTGGAAGTCCTCCTTCGCTCACCGTGCATTAACCCAACCGAATCGAATCAAACTCGTCAAGAACCGAGTCTCAAAAAAAGAGTTGAATCTTTCATCAATGGGCACTAGGAAGTGGAACAACCAGAGCAGACGCTCCGCTGTAGTGACAGCGATAGATACGCAGTATTTTTTTTTTGAGCGTCAACTACGCGACTACATTACATTGTGTTTGTATCGGGTTTGAGTACCAGAGCATTTTTACGAGTACGAGTATATGAGCACAGTATTAGGCCCAATACTGGTATCGGTGCATCCCTACTTATTATGTATGTCAGTATGAAAAGGTTTACCCTCGTGATCAACCAGACCGACGGCGCTGTCCCAGTGCAGCGGCAGTGAGGAGGGGAGTGGCGCAGCCTGCCGAGGCATCCCATTGGTCAGCAGCATTCCATACTCTTTGGGCTGCCGTTGAGCCGCTAGTGCTACAGGGCATGAGTGTGAAGAAAGGAGAAGGTAAACTGGTAGTCGAAACTACTTCAATTCTCGTACAAATTAGGTCATGTTTCAAAGTGTCTACCTGATTTGGGAGGCGATATGGAGCTCACGTGAGGTGGTGAGCTGTGGCTACAGACACACAAGAGTAACACATACAGCGGTTTAAAAACGAACAAACCAGTATTTACACATAGATGAAACAGATTCAAATGTGTGATAGTTGGTAAGTACCGCCTGCGGCTCAGAGAGTCCGTGGGGTTGGCCAGGAAGCCCCAGAAAAATATGGCGTCACCCACAGAGATCACCCCCTGCTGGTCCGGAGAGAAGCTCAACTGATGGACGGGCTGGCTGTGTCCGATGAACATCTAGCACAGACAGAGCACACCATTCAAAGGGACTGAAGGATTATATCCTCCAGTCTATTAACAGGTGGTTTATTCCAATTCAAATTAAACGAAATGCAAGTCTGAGCTACCTCCATTTATTCAGTACCTGAGAGTTGACATCCAGCATCATGTTGTAATCCCACACCTTGATGATGTTGTGCCCAGCTGTCAGCAGGTATCTGCTGTCCTCGCTGACTGCCAGAGAAGCACACTGCTGTTTGTGCAACTTGGATACCTGTCAGGAAGACAATTACCCACTTAATGACATTTATTTAGGGGAAAATATTAATAAAATAAATATGTAGATAGTTTCTCAAATATTTTTATTGTGTGTATTTTTGTGTGTAAATATCTTATGAGAGCACCAATAGTCGTCACTAAAATATTGTGCAATTATTGTCAAAAGTTTTTGGGATATGCTTTTGTCAACATTGCCCAGCCCGAGGAAGAGCACTTGGTCCGTGATCAATGCCAAAGTCAGCTATGAACATTCCTTCACAAAACCTCATGAAAAACCTTTTGACAGAGAGCATCAAAATTGTCATGCAGCATAAACATTTTCTGCAAATACTGTTGTTTTCGGTTCCTCCTCCTACAACCTCCGACGCTCTCTCAATGTGGTTCACTTGATAAGAGAAACGTGTTCCCTCTTGGCGCTGAAGGCAGCGTTTGAAAGGAATCACCTCTCTGAGCAGTCGGCCGGTCTTGGCGCTGACCCACAGGATCTTGTTGGCGGACGTGGCCACCAGAAGGTGTCCGTCAGGCGCCGGGGAGAAGCAGACCTTCAGGGCAGCATCCAGACTGCTGCTCTCCACGTCCAGGATGCTCACATCCACGTGCAGCAGCTGGTGAAGGAGCCGACACAAGTTCTCAAAATCACGAGTTGGAAATGTTTCCATTGTCTTGTGGTTGTCTCTTCATGATGTAAGTGATAATGGTTTTACATTGCCCCGCTATCGCATAACAATTCCGATTTAAGCCTATAAACAGAAGATCTTTCTTACTGCATTACTGGTAAGTGTAGATATTCAACATTGCCTATTAGGAAACTATTTGCTAACTATATGCAGTTCATCTGAATTTGAGAATCGCTTCGGCTACTTTCATTAATATCATAGATCATGGAGGGAGCCTCCAAATGGATTATATAGTAATAATTATATATTTGAAACCCATTTAAATACATATTTTATAAAAAATATATACATAAAATATCAATATATCAGTCTTATGAGAAACGTCAGGCCAAAGCCCTATGTGCATGCATATCAAGTGATCACACGTGTATCCGGTTATCAAAAGAATAATGGACATATCCCAGCCAATCTGGGTTGAGTATTCACCATGGCCATGGCATAATCCAAGTTGCCATTATGAGATAGCTAAAGCAATTCACAGAAGGGCTGAAAACCCAACAGTCACATTATTCAGGCGATTTACCTCGTCCAGAGACTTTGCATCAGCAACGGTGACAACATACTCCGAGGGACCGATGAAGGCCAGGCAGCGGCTCTCACTGCTCACTGTGAGAGCGTCTGGGGCGCGCTCGGTACCCTGGGCGACGACGTTGCCTGGACAACCACAGCTTTTTTACTTTAACCAACAACAGAAATATACGTTTCTGTTGTTGTTTTCTTAAATGTCTTCAAATGTATTTTTTTTTTATAGCTAGGTAATCTGAATACTAACAGCATTAATGTTAAATTAATGTAAAAAAACAAACATCAATATTAACATCATGGATAACGAGGATTTTAATTTGTCCTTGTACAGTACTCATGGTCCTTATAGATCTGAATGTTTTCGGAAACAACTTACAGTCATCCTCAGAAGTCGGCATGAATTCATTCATTTATAGGGTCGACCCAAGGTTCATGATACCTCAAAGTACGATTTAACTCCAATTTAACTCAATTCATAAAAGTATGAGAAGCTACTTGAGGTTGATGGACTAAATAACAGTGTATAAAGAGTGTTGATGTGTGTGTACTGTATGTACCCAACACACGAATCACGGAGTAGTCCTCTTCAGAGGCGTTGTAAAGCGCCAGAGAGCCCATGGACCCGGCGCTGTACATGAACTCCCCATCTGGAGAGAAAACCAAGCCGACCACTTCACCTCTGTGCTCCCTGGAACCCAGAGGCAGGAAGAGATGGAGAAAAATAGAAAAACAAATGATGGATAAAAGCTTTGAATTGAAGCAGCTCTCTTAACTACCACATGTGGATGTCAAGAGCCTGAGTGACACCAGATAGAGAGGAAGGACAACACTTTGTCCATTAAAGTTCTCCTTTTAAGCGTTCTGGGATTCCGCTGTGCACACACAAGTGATGCGCCGTTCTTTGCACATACCTGTGTTCTGTCAGTAGTTTGGCGGTGCAGACATCAAAGACCCTAACAAGGCCCGAGCCGAAGCCGCAGGAGAAGACCTGCAGGTTGGGGTGGAAGGCCACCGAGCTGGGGCTGTCGTCCGAAACAAAATCATACAGCTGTAACCAGAGGGGGAAAAAAACAAAAAAAAACAATGAAGATTCAGTTCTATATGCCTAAATGACAAGACAAGTAATCCAGTTTTCTTCCATCTCAAGAGTTTATATGTGACCTCTACTTGTACGTTGTACTTACAGTCCTTGTTGTACTTAAAGTCCTATCTGTTTGTGCTACTACGTAGTTGTTGCTTGCCCTGCCACAAGAATTTCATTGTCCAGAATGACCTTGTGTTGTACTGTACATTTGACAATAAAACAACTTTGAACTTTTGAACTTTGAAGTTTAATGGATTAAGGGCAGAAAAGAACCCACACGTTCCATGCTGGTAACAATTTTCAGCACATTTCACCCCAAAAACAATATATTTTCATTCACACGTATAAGTGCTTTCACACTTTTTATTATATATTTTCAATATATAATATTTGAAAACAGCACAGTTGCTGCACATTTTTATATGTGGAAGGTTATTCTCTGAAAGTGGCATTGTGCAATTGTGGAACCTGTTGCAATGAATCCATGTTCCAGATGCGAACGGTGCCGTCGCGGGAGGAGGTGGCGAGATGCCTTCGGACGCCGTCCGCGCTAAAGGCCAGCACGCTGTCCGTGTGCGACCTCATCAGCGTGCTGTAGCCGCGGCTGCGCACATCCAGGTAACCAAGGTTACCGCTGGGGGTGGAGGCCAGAACAAGGAGGCCGTCGTCCGAGATGGAGACCAGGCTAACGGGACCCTCGTGCTCTGGGGAGAGAACAGTGGATCTTAGTCCTGAGCAGGCAGTAAAATAAAATTAAACTCAATTAAAGAAATACTATTCATGTTCTCTCCATTCTTTTCACCTCTGTTTATCATAATGAGTCTGGAAAAATAATTGAATTTGTGGAGTAAAATATGCCAAAGCTGCTTTGTTTGTGATGATAGTCCATGTCCGTGGTGACTTTGTTGTTCAGAATTTTCCCTTTAAACCACTAGCTGATTATTGCATTAAGTTATGGTATATGGCAATAGTATGTATGTACATCATGTAAATTAGGGTGATATTCTAATGCCCACTGACCCTTAATAAATTAGATGAAAGACATTTTTCTGTGAAAGAAGTAGTTGCTTTTGCATAAAATTGATTTAGGCAAATCAGTTGAGGCAAAGAAAAGCAACAGCAACGACATCAGCTGTAAGCAAACTAATAGGCTGCATTTCTTAAAAGGGACCAAATAGAAAGCTTGTCTGATCTGATTTTGCAGTTTGGAAATCTATAACTTTTTACGCTGGAGTGGAAGACAACAAGCACACTAGCAAAACAATCAAGTCTCATTATTTGCAATCCCATTAAAGGGATGATTCTCTTCCTACCAGCCTCCAGGAAGACAGAGGAGAAGTCCAGGGGCCAGAGCCGCAGAAAGCCATCTTCAGAGCCTGTGGCGCAGAAGGAAAACGACACGCTGATGCTGTTGATAGCGATGCCGGGCTCTGAGACACAGAAAAAAAACAAAATTAGGCTGGGTTATAGTATTATTTGGCAGAAGGTAGTAGTCTGATTTGTTTGTAGGTAAATAAAGTCAAATTAACAGTCTCAAACAACACATTTTAACCTGTGGGCGACACCCCTCTAGTGGACCACAAGGGTACTGCAAGTGGGCCACAAAATCAGTGGTGAAACAATAAAACATTTAAAAAACTTGTTTCATGGCATTTTCCAGTGCTGTCGGACAGCTCCTACTCATTTACTATAAAAGTTCTGCGGTTTTGATAGGCCTATTTCGATTGTGAGATTGGTAGTGCCATTAGATTTTTTTGGTCCAACTACTATGCGTGACAATCAAATCGCTATTTGTTATTGAAGTTACTGTAGGCTGCCACCACTTGAACTGAAATCACTTAGAGGAAATAGTCACTGCACGCAGAGAGAGAAGAATGAAAGCCTGAGAAAAGGACTCCAGGGATCCCCTCTCCAGAGTAGAGAGCAATAGATGCAGATTTACATGGGAATAAGAACATCAATCAATCATTTGTGCCGTCTTCGATCTGAAGGTTGGTGATGATGACCATGTTTTATACTAAGCGGATTGATACACAGAGGAAGGCCGCCAGAACAACCTCTGCCGGGGACCAACTCCAGCTCTGTTCAAAGTGGCTTGGTCAGGGGCACCGATAGGAGAATTAACCCGAATCATTCATGTCTTTTGATGGTGGTAGGAAACCGGAGCACCCAGAGGAAACCCAGGCAAACAAAAGGAGAACATGCAAACTCCACACAGAAAGAACCTGGGACAGCCGCTATTCGAACCCAGGACCTTCTTACTGTGAGGCAACAGTGCTAACCGCTGAGCATACAAGTGGGATTATAATATGAATGATATAAATAAAATTCAAAAATAGCATCTACACATTTTGCCTGAGATGGCATGTGTTTCTGACGAAGACGAGTGAAGACACAGAGTAAATAAAGTCTCATGAAGTGATCTCGATAGTGATAGAGTGTGCTCAGCAAAGAGGAAATCCCTGCTCTCAGGGAGCCTCGATAGCAGAAACACAGTCCAGTGCATTCTGTTTAAATCTCTCTTGCTACCTCCCCCTCCCACCTGTGTTGAATGTACACTTCTCCCTGCGCTGGCCGTGGGGCGTCTGGGACGGCAGTAGCCGACGGACGTTCTTCACGGTCACCCTGCTGTAGTCGATCTCCAGGATGTGGCCGCTGCGACTGCTGGCATAGCTGAGGGAGACACGGGAAAACTAACATCTCTCCAGTCTGTGACTACGTTCTTAGGGCTCGAACGCGGATGGCCTCAGTGGGCAAGTCGACTCACAGCGTTCGATCCTGGGGGTCCCGGTCGTCC
Organism: Cyttopsis rosea; assembly: GCA_900302355.1. Lineage (NCBI taxonomy): Eukaryota > Metazoa > Chordata > Actinopteri > Zeiformes > Parazenidae > Cyttopsis > Cyttopsis rosea. The sequence continues at coordinate 7,068 of OMKR01012784.1, read as the reverse complement.
GGCTGCCCGCCATCGAAGGCGACGTCGGTGAAGTCCAGCGAGTGGTACTCCTCCAGGTTCACCGGACAGGAGCGCAGGGACCCGCTGCGCACACGCCACAGCCGGATGTTGTCGCGACCGCACGATACCATCCTGAGCACGCAGACGCGGTGGTGCCCCGAACGATGATGAGCCATA
>OMKR01012751.1:2376-13785 GCA_900302355.1 Cyttopsis rosea | reverse complement strand
TGCATTCACTTCAATGTGCACGAGTACAAAGATGCAACTATATACAGTACATGTATGTCTGTGTTTTTCTGGGATCCAGTTTGTGTATCTGTGTGTGTGTGTGTGTGTGTGTGTGTGTGTGTGTGTGTGTGTGTGTGTGTGTGTGTGTGTGTGTGTGTGTGTGTGTGTGTGTGTGTGTGTGTGTGTGGGTGCATGCGTGCGTGTGTGTACCGATGAGGAAGATGGCCTTGGAGGGCGACTGGCCGTAGACCTGCTCCATGAACTTGGGCTTGAAGGTGATCATGCCGATGAAGCCGTTGACGGCCACCAGCGAGGTGAGCAGGATGAGGGGGAAGACCCGGTTTCTGAACAGCCTCTTGATGGAGGGCAGGAAGTCTGGAGGACCACAAGACGGAGGGGAAAGGTGGGGTGAGATGCGGGTCCAAACACATTATTCATTTAATCTGAATCAGTTTATTTTGCAAAGTTCACATACAAGGAATTTGTCATGGCATTGCTGGCAGTTTGCATAAAAAACATTAATTATTAATGATCATTAATTCACATATCATTATTTAATCTTATAATGACATTAATTATCATTAATTACCATTAAAAATACCATTAATTAAAATTACATTCATAAAAATAATTATTTTTTAATATATTTTTATAATTTATTTTTTAATCGTATACAGTACATACATACATACATATCTAAACATATATTTGCAAAATGCACATAAAGGACATTGAATTGTTGCTTTGGCCAAATATATTTTCATATACAAGGGATTTGACTGCACTGGTTGCTGCATTGTTGCTTGCTGTATTGCTGCACTGTACAAACAATTAGCAGAAAAAAGCTTACAAATGTGAAGAAAATAAGACAAAAATAGACAAATTTAAAAAAATTTAAAAATTGCTTTTTTTAAAAATACAGTAGTGCAATTGCACTACAGTTTCTGAGTGCAATTGCACTTTTTTCTTCCCGGTCCAAGAATTTATTTTACCGGACAAATTCGAACCTTATCCGTTACGTTTCAATAACAGTCTATGTTACAAACGCAAATAAAATGTACACCTAGGTTACAACGCCCCTTGCACGGACCTCGCCACTTCTCGGAGGGACGGGGCTCCCCGCTACCGGTCTAGAGCCTTCCTCCTCTCCTCTCGTCCCCGATAAGTGAAGTATTTTACAAATTAAAGTTTTTTTTAGTTGATGAACGTGGGCGCTGATACGTGAAAATGTATTAAATGGACATGCCATTCTCCATATTACAAGTCAGTGTACCATCAAAATGATTTTGAAGCTGTTATTTTAAGGTAAAAAAGTTACATAATGTTGCTTTAAGTTAAAAGGCAATATCTGGGGCTAAGTGGCTAAGTATGGTACGGTATTGGCTGTGGATATGACATAAAAATATAGATGAAATATTCTGTACAGGATGAATAAATATGTATACAATAATTAGGGGATGGAAAACAAAGGATGAGTAGTTATAAATCTTTTATGTTATTACCAAATTATTATAGTGTCTACAATGTTATTACAGTGCTATTACTATAGATTGCACATTGTTGAGAACTATGTCAAGGAAGCAACCCTACAACAAATAGGTTAAAACTAACACAGGTTATAAAAGATGTCACAATCACCAAGTGTTCAAAGTGTTTCAAGGGCCAATCCTGTCCGAGAATTCCAACTTTTAGTCAAGGTTAGAGCAAAAGATTTCCAGATTAGTTTGTCAAAGTTCAAGTCTGGGTCATGTTAATCACTAATGATTTTAATGGGTTAGTTACATGGCCACACTGACATACCTGAAGCTATTAGTAGTTACTGAAATAATTTTAAATGTATTTATATATGTATAAATCTCTTCACTGAACATGATGCATGTACCTTTAAGCAGCTCAGAAAATGTGACCGGCCTCTCTTTTTCTTCTTTGTTGTGGTTTTCATTCGGAAGGAAGTTCTGCTGCTGCTCTGCCACTGCGGACAGCTCTGTGTCTGGGTTCTGGTCCCGGTCCTGGTCCCGGTCCTGGTCCTGGTCCCGGTCCTGCTTGGGCAGAGATTTAGGCAGGAACCAGAACGGTATCCCGGACAACAGCACGACCGTGCCCGTCACCAGGAAGCCCAACCACCACGCCCCGACCCAGCGTGAGTCCTTATGGTTGATGGTCACACTGTCTGAATTATAGACACAAAAACATTAAGTTAGATAGCAAATATGAGTTAATTGTTACTTATCTCAATGTTTAACTGTGCATACATTGTCTAAGTAGTGAAGCTCTATATTGGTAAGTGGGATATTAGAGCTTCCAGAGACTGGAAACTGTTTGAGTTTTTTTTTTTTTCATTGAGTTAACAGTTCCATTTAAGGAAGTAATGAAGGAAGCCTTTGAGTAAATTATACCGATTTAGTAGCTGAAGCATTATCAGTGCCAGTGGAATTATTGGATTTATTCGGGGCCGATACTTGGGGATGGGTGTAAGCCAATGAGGAGGCCAATACAAAACCGACGGGATTGAGCACACATCTGAGCACGCATTGACATACAACACAACACTGACTACACATTAACAGCGGCATTGGGATTAGGCACCACGCAGGCCCGTGGTGGTGTTGGTGCTGGTAATAAGGGATCGAAGGTAGCCACTGAGCATGTTTGTGCATTGCCAGTAGTTGAGCTTTCTGGAGGTGTAGTGAACCTTTAACAGAATATCAGTGAAAGAGAATGCCCACAATTGTAAACATTTATTGTTGTCTAAAGTTTGACCATATGAAGCAGTTTGAAGTGGAGCAAAGGTTAATGGCTTAATGCTTTGCTCAAAGGTACCTCAGTTACAGGGGTTGACAGAGGAAGTGAGGATGTGTCTAGGATCCATCTAGATTTTCTGAACAGCCAAACAGCAAACCAAGGACTCAGGCCCAGGCTAATTGATTCACTACTTAAATTAAAAGGAAAACAATTGCAAAGTAAAAGGACAATGAGTCACTATGGAATGAATGGATTATGGTTCAACAGCCACACAGGTGCTCACCTAGATCCACGGATCCAATGTCCACGTATATCTTGGCACAAAATGACCCCAGCATGAAGCCAAACATGGGCCCCAGGATCCCAACAGTTTGGATGCATGCTAGGTAGTTTATGAGAAAGTAAGAGGAGAGAGAGAGAGAAAGAGTGAAAGAGAGATTGAGAGAGAGAGTTAGTAAGTAAGAGATATGCATCACATCAGGCATCGTCTCATCGCTGTGAGAAAGAATTGTTGCAATTGTTTCATTTTAAAGCGGTAATCCCTATGATTATTTAGTTTTTTTTAAATCCCATATTTGATGTTCGATTTTTTTTTTTACATAACTAGCAAATAATGAGCACATTACATAATATTTCTTCAATCTACCTTCCATTGGTTGTTGAGTTACCTGATTTTACGGTGTTAATCCATAATATTATTTTGTTGAAAAATCCCATATCTAGCTGGCACTTTTTAAGAAACATGCAATGCCTTTGTGTTATGGATGTGCTCCTCTACATGCTCTTTCCATGGTTGGTGGCAAATATCTTAGCCAGCTGCAATACCGTGTGAAACATCTATATATGTGTGTGTATATATGGAGCGCCTACCCAGATAGAAGGCGGTGTTCTCCTCTCTGGAGAAGTCGTCCAGATAGGAAACACCCAGAGGCATGATGGGAGTCTCCCCGATCCCCCGAAGCATGTTCCCCAGAAACACGTAGACCCACATGGATGAGCCGGCTTCCTTTTCACAAGCTGCACGAACCACAATAAACCAAAAAAAACTAGATTATGAGTGCCATGCCATAGTTAATGCTGAATTGAGTCTGCTCCGTCTGCTTGAGTCGGATGAGGAGAGCGGCACGGATTTACCTGCTTTCATCTCGGCGGAGGGCGCGTTCTCCTTGGCGGCCATGCTGTGGTTGGTGAGGCAGGGCAGGATGTTCTCTGTGGCGTTTGCATGGACGCTGTGGGACATGCTGGTCTCGTATTTATACCTAAGAGACACAACGCAACACTTCCAATCCAATCCAAACCAATCCAATCTATTTGAACGACAATGAAACGGCAAATGGATATGATGAATGGATGAAACTTTTGAACTGACGGTCCCTGGAATAAGTGAGGCAGGGCGGTGAGGTAGGACCCGGCGGCCATGATGAGGCAGCCGGCCCCAATCAGCCTCGGCCGATGGAGCTTGGCCCCGAAGTAGCTGACAAAGGCGATCACCAGCAGGTTGCCTGGGATGGAGGGATTTATTTAGAATGGATGAGAGAGCATGGTGGGGTGAAAGTAAAGCTAAGAATACAATTATTATAACAATTATTATAGAAATGATCTCAAATACCACTTCAGAATCAGCAAAATCACGATAAAATAATAACTAGACAATTCCTGTTAAAATTCTGTTCTATTTTTTCCCCATAGGAAACCTCTTGGGCAAAACTTTGGCACAAAAAGGGGGATATTTCGTAAACCGCTTGTTGAAACCTTCCACAAAGTTAGAGCACACCTGCTGGGATGGAGATGGTAATTTTGGTGTATTTTATGTGTATGTGGCTCAAAAACTGTAGTGGGAGTAGCGCCACGAAATTAGACGATAATAAAAAAATACAATGTGCAATTATAGTTAGTGCGCGCCACTGCCAGCACACATAATAATACTACTACTACTACTACTACTACTACTACTAATAATAATTATTATTATTATTATAATAATAGCAATAATAATAATAATTATTATTATAATAATAATAATTATTATTATTATTATAATAATAGCAATAATAATAATAATAAACATTTTTTACAGCATTTTTTAAGCATTGGGTTCAGGTGGGACGTACCCATCTCGAAGCTGCCGTCGATGACTCCTATGAGGGAACTTGGGATGTCGAAGCGCCGCTCGATCTGAGTGATGGAGCTCTTCATGTAGGTTCCTCCGAAGGCCTTGGAGAAGTACACGAAGGACAACGACACCAGGAAGAGCTGAAATAAAGAACACCATACACACCATGAGCTATCAAAGAATAATAATAATAATATAATTTTCAAAACATATTTTAAGAGAGAACTTTTCAAAACAAAGTTACAAAGTGTTTCACACGACTAAAGGAATAAATATAATAAATATGCATATAAAATAAATAAACAAGCATATAGGTAAAACAGTAAATTAAGACTATTTTAAGTTTTTTTTTAACTTAATTTATGAAATGAAATTACTACAGGCTTCGTGACACCCTCTGCGATCTCTGGTCGACCTGTGGGATCGGGTACCGCGGGTTGGGAATCACTGATTTACAGCATATGTGGCATAAAATTCTGTGTTTAAAGCAAAACTGTGATGCTAATGGATATAAACGTAGACTTCAACCCCCAACAAGATCAAACCAAACTTGGGAAAGTCAGGCAATTAAATTTATTTTCCAATTGACAACCAAGGCTGTAAACCATGTGTTAGAAATCAAAAGAATTAAGAATGATTTATTAATCACACACATGCGGAGGGTGACACACACACATGCAGGAGTGGTGAACGATGAGATACAGTCTCTGCATTTATCCCATCCTGGCCATCCTTCCTCCAGGGGCAGCCAGGAGCAGTGGGCAGCCCTCACTTTGTCGGCGCCCGGGGACTAATTCCAGGTGGTGGGTCCATACCGTGGTCAGGGACAGGACAGGAAGTGTTCTGCACGTTTTTAGTCGGGGTCCATATGTTGGAGGAGACCCAATGCGAACACGGGGAGAACGTGCAAACTCCACACAGAAAGGCCCCTGATTGTGAGGCAACAGTGTTAACCACTGAGCCACCGTGCCGCCCATGATCATTTCCACTTGAAATTCTACAATAATTTTAATTTTTACGCATTGGATAAATTTTCAGGCGACTAAAAGTGAAAATCACAATAGTTCTGAAAATTGCGTTGTTGATCCGCTCTCACGTCAGACACGTTCACAACAACATGGCGTCTGTGTGGAGAGCAAATCAATACAAGGTGGAAAAAAAATGCTTTGTCATGGCTCTGGACGCCAGGTGGACTGGAATCCACTTCAAACCTGAGTTCACAACCTCCATAATAACCTTGCCCCCTGTATATGGATCAGCATGTCATCAGCAAACGCATACATGCATGCACACACTCACACACACGCTCACACACACACTCACAGTTTAAGCAACGACTTGAGTTTCTTCGCTCTTTTTCCTTTCGTTTGAGTTATTTTTGGCCACATCATTCTCTTGTCTCGCCACAGCCCTCTCTCTCCATTGTTGAGGAGAGTTTAACAATGAATACCTTTATGTCGGGATTCTGGGTCAGAGGCCTCGGAGACATTTACTGAACTTTTACCAAAGTAGTTTCAACCGCTCTACAGGCTCCACAATTTTCCTGTTTGATGATATATCATTCTCCTTTCGTTATCAGAGCCCGTGTTATCTCAGAGTTTATACAATCTTTGTATGAGTAGTAGTCGCTTCAGTAGAATGGACTCAGTACTCTCCTGAGTCCTAATATAAACCTAAAAAGTTTAAAAAAAACAGTAAAAATGAGCAAAAAATTTGTGAAATAAATTAAATAAACCTAACATTCCTTCGCTCATTAGTTAGTTCGATTTTAGGATGTGCGCTCATTTCCTGAGACCTTTGCACAGAGCTCGGAATTTCGGTGACCAGACAACCACCCAACAAACCAACCGTGGTACAAAGAGTATGTTTGTGTGGGCGAATGTGGGACACGTTACCAGTGCTGAGAGGCAGACTTTATGACTTTTTTTAACTAAAATAAATATTTATATTCTGTCCCTGAGCTCATAACATCTCTCTGCTTTACCCTTTGTGAGCCTCGCATGTACTGCGTCGCTTCACAGCGTACTCCCCCAAATTGAAAAATTCAACTCTTTCTGCAAATTTGCAACAGAAAAACCGGTGAGAATGGCCTTCCGCCGGCTTCACCCAGTTCTAAGCAGTTTCCCAGTCTTGGTTGGAGCTGCATTTCCTTTTCTTTCTGCTAGTTTCCGTCGTATTCCGGCTAAATCGGCGTAGTTTGTGACTTTGTGGTGACCAGTTTGACATATGTGGGATGGGGGACAAGGGAGGAAAACGCTGCAGTGCAACGTAAAGAGGGACGCCCGGGCACCCGAGTCGGATCAGATTAAAGGGGAAACTCGAGAAGGTAACCCAATGAGTGAGCGCTGCGATTGGCGGCTTTAGGGAACGACACCAATGTGGCTCGGGAGATGTTGGCTTTTTGCCTCCACGTGAAGCGACAGCGACCGAAAAGGTTGGAAAAACCCTCCTGACCTTGAGCTTGGAGCAGCACGCCTCGCGCGGCGGTTTGGTTTCCACGCTCATGATGCTGCGACCCGGATCGGCAGACAAGCGGAAGGAGGAGACCCCGAAGGACCAGACGTGTTGCACCTGCCGGGAGCCAGAGAAAAACTCATTTGAACCCCATCTTGAATGAAATAATGAATTTAAGAACTGGTTCATCTCGTCTCCAAACGGCACTCAATGCTCCAGTATATGAGGTGTGCATGGAAAAACTAGGAACTATTTCATTGACTTTCGACGCCAAACTTTTTCGGGTCACTTTTTCCTACTCTTCATATACTGACCTGCTATACCAACACTTTGTTGATATTAACACCGAACACATATTGTATACTCATGTTAAATATGAATGTGCTACTATATGTATCTTGAAGCCTGCTATCCCCTTAAACACCATAGATAGATTTTTCTTTTTTCACACCCAAGTTGCAACATCTCTCTCTCTGCGCAATTATATTGGAAATATTTGAACACTTTTCTTTAAATCTTTATACGTGACAGTGTACAGCATAATGGCAAAAGACTAGTTTACACAGATAAAATTATTTAAAATAAATGATCGAGTAAAATGAAATCGATTGAGAAATAATCAGACAAAAGCGACAAGAATCACAACTTAGTGACACCGAATGACTGAAATTTGGTGTGATTTATAAATAAGTTCACCTCCGAAAGACAATCATTTCAGCAGTCAAAACATTTTGTTGGAAATTGCCAAATAAAATAATCAACAGGAGGTGGAAATAAATATAATAAAATAATTAATATAAAAAGTAGTATTTTACTTGAAAGGCAGTGGAGCTCCAGGGGCTGATGGAGGTGAAAATGAAAAAAAATGAAATATAAAATAATAAAATAATAAAAGAATGAATGTAAAAATGAATATTTTACCTGAGAGGCGGTGGAGCTCGAGGAGGCTGATGGAGGTGATGTGGTCTGGAGGCTCTGCAGGACTTTTTGCTGGCAACAGCTTATCACACACACTACCATTATGTGTAATCAGTAACTCTGCCTCTCATGTTTGCTGATAATGTCAACACAACAGCCTTCCCCCAATCACACACACACACAGGACAACAATCACATGGGGTGCACACTCTCACTCAAACATCCTCTGCTCGCTCTCTGAACATCACAAGCCTTTTCCTCGTATCCATCCCTTTAACCAAGTACAACAAACTGCGCCAGCATGAGGCTTATATTTGCTAAATACCTTTCCATCAGTATTCAAAGACATGAGGGTTGTTTCCGCAGCTTTTTGTGAGGTTCAAAGTCTTCCTGTCCCATTCAGAGGCGCTAACAATGGGTTTCGGTCCCCATAACGACCCTTAATGGGCCCAGTAGAAACCTCCAGCATTTAACATGTTTCTTTTAATTACAACATTAATGGGACGATACCTGGGATGTGTTAATGTCAAAGTGACTCTAACTTACTGTCTTTACAAATTATTATATATTACAATTTTATTATTAGAATTGTTTTATTACAGCCCAGGTTGCTGGGAGATTACCAAACGTATAGGAATAGTCATAAAGGTATAATAAATTATTGGCCTTATCACTTTTTATTGCTATTATACATACATGCAGTGCATCCGGAAAGTATTCGCTTCACTTTTTCCACATTTTGTTATGTTACAGCCTTATTCCAAAATGGATTCAATTCATATTTTTTCCTCAGAATTCTACCCACAATAGCCCATAATGACAAAGTGAAAAAAGAAGGGCCTTGGTCAGGGAGGTGACCAAGAACCCGATGGTCACTCACTGACAGAGCTCCAGTGTTCCTCTGTGGAGATGGGAGGCACCTAAAGGACTCTCAGACCATGAGAAACAAAATTCTCTGGTCTGATGAAACCAAGATTGAACTTTTTGGCCTGAATGCCAAGCGCCATGTCTGGAGGAAACCATGCACCGCTCATCACCTGGCCAATACCATGCAACCCTGCTCCAGAGCGCTCTGGACCTCAGACTGGGACGAAGGTTCACCTTCCAACAGGACAACGACTCTAAACACACAGCCAAGATAACAAAGGAGTGGCTTCAGGACAAGTCTTTGAATGTACTTGAGTGGCCCAGCCAGAGCCCAGACTTGAACCCGATTGAACATCTCTGGAAAGACCTGAAAATAGCTGTGCACCGACGCTCCCCATCCAACCTGATGGAGCTTGAGAGGATCTGCAAAGAAGAATGGGAGAAACTGCCCAAAAATAGGTGTGCCAAGCGTGTAGCATCATACTCAAGAAGGCTTGAGGCTCTAATTGCTGCCAAAAGTGCTTCAACAAATTATTGAGTAAAGGATGTGAATTCATATGCACATGCAATATTTAATTTTTTTATTTTTAATACATTTGCAAACATTACTAAAAAATGTTTTTCGCTTTGTCATTATGGGGTATTGTGTGTAGAGTTTTGAGAGAAAAAAATAATTTTATCCATTTTGGAATAAGGCTGTAACATAACAAAATGTGGAAAAAGTGAATACTTTCCGGATGCACTGTGTTATTACTGTAATTATTAGGGGTGATAAAATGATTACATTGGAGTCACTGGATCCATTTGTAAAATATTGCTTTCATTTGGTAAACTCTATATTTTTAAGGTTTTCTCAACTTAAAATGTATTCTTAATTTCTCAATATTTAAGTTAGAAGAAACGTAAAAAAAAAAAAGATCAATCAGGGATGAGAAATTAACAAATTAACATAAAAAAACTTGGAACCAATGACAATTTTTTTCAGCGTATGCCGATTCTTTTACTACTAACTGACTACTATAATCCTTTAGTGAAAATGGATTTAGTGTATTTGTTAAGTACATTTTAAAAGGCGTAAGCAGCATCGGATTAATAAATACTATAAATATGAAGAAATACTAAATATAAATAAATACAGCGAAATTAACAACGTTTTTATTATGTTGGTGTTTTTTCGTTGTTTGTAAAAAAATATTTCTTATCAAATGCAAAACTGAATTGGTTTCTAGAAAAAAAGAAAGAACAACAGTAGTGTAATATTACTGAATAACAGTAATATCACATTTTATTTAAAACGACTTTTTGCAGTTGCCACAGTACATCCAGAGCGTAACGTTGACGACAGCAGGTTAACAGCAGGAAGCGATGCAAGTTCCTGTTTCTAGTAGTACACCAGCCAAATGAGCTGATTTGAGGAAGTACAAAAGAGTTGATATAACTGAATGAAAAACCTACAATGTGTTAGTTTTCTCAAAAGGAGGGTTTAATAATATAAATGAACCTCCAATCTCGGTGAGAATGCAAGTAAGAATAACTTCATAGAGCTCAAGAGAAAGCATCTGACACACACGGGCGTATGCCAGAGGAATATTAACATCTCTTTTTTCCTACTATTTAGGAATTTACATATGGAGAGAAAAGGGGGTTGTTGACTAAAGGACAACACTCAGTCAATAATGATGGGAACCAATATTTTTAATAAGAACTGGGTTGAAAAATAGCTAATATCTATCTTATCTTAATTTCAATTAATCAATGTTAATTGAGCTTAAATGTCATCAACATTTTCAGCGCAGGATGCTGCAGCCCCGGCACTGGCAGCCGGTGATGCGCTGGTGAGTGTAGGTTCGGGTGGAGGCGTCGGAGCAGTGCAGCGTCACGGAGAGCGGCTCCGAGCTGAGCTCTCGACAGCAGCCACACCTCTGCTCCACCTTCAGGGCGCTCTGGTACACCACCCAGCTGAGAGGGAGGGAAGGAGGGAGGAAGGAAAGATTGACAGTTTAGAAAGGTTCACTTTAAATTGTGAATATATTCAGGACCAGACACAAACTTTTAAAGGTGGTTCCCAAGTTAGCAGCCATGTATCAACTTTAGGTTGCCAAAACTTTAAAGAATGGTTGCCTGATTATTTTATAATTCTAAAATTGAGTGAGATCAATAGATAATCAACAGGTCGATCGATCGATAGATTTCTAAACAGACGGAGAGGAAATACTGTGCGGGTTGACAACAACAACCACACCAATGGATAAGATGGTTGACAATGGCCCAAATCTGGTTGCCCGGGGAAACTGGTTTAGGAGCCTTGACATGAC
>OMKR01012669.1:8888-20274 GCA_900302355.1 Cyttopsis rosea | reverse complement strand
GGTTAAAACTGTTGCCTCACAGCAAGAAGGTCCTGGGTTCGATTCCCGCCTGGGGCACTGTTGGCACCGTGCTCCGGTGGGTTATCGCCCAATCAGGGGCCTTTCTGTGTGGAGTTTGCATTCTCCCCGTGTTCGCATGGGTCTCCTCCAACATAAGGACCCTGACTAAAAATGTGCAGAACACTTCCTGTCCTGTCCCTGACCATGACATGGATCCACCACCTGGAATTGGTCCCCGGGCGCCGACAAAGTGAGGGCTGCCCACTGCTCCTGGCTGCCCCTGGAGGAAGGACAGCCAGGATGGGATAAAAGCAGAGACTGTATCTCATCGTTCGCCGTGTGTGTGTGTGTCACCCTCCGCATGTGTGTGGTAAATGTGTGATCAATAAATCCTTCTTCTACTTCTATATATATATAATATATATTGTTGTTATGGATGGGCTCTTATACGCTAGGATTGTGGTTTGTTTGCTGGGCCTTTGTGAAACTACGGCTCGGCCTTTGGGGGCTTGCCTAGGACACATCGGTCCTGACCTCTCGGTCAGTAAGGGTTGAGGATATACAGTATGGCATAGTAAGAACTCGAGTTCCAAGTGAAGTAAAACATTGGGGGTTGTGCTACAACCCTGGCTTCACGAATGAAGAATGAGAGTTCTTACCAGTGGCCTCACTGACCAGCTCGCTCAAGAGCTGAAGATGTCAGAGGAAGAGTGACAGGCTGTGACCCATTATATAAACTGGGCGGCAGGCTTTATGATAGATGCCCTGGTGGCCCAATCACAGCCTGACTGGGCCAAGTTGAGACTAAAACCAGGGTTGTAGCACAACCCCAATGTTTAACTGCTTGGCAGTAAAACTCCGTAAATAGCAAAGTAGCAAAACAATTAAGAGGGTAAATGAAAACACATTAAGCCGTAGGAATTGCAATCTACTACTGCATTTGCACAGTGCAGATGTGCTTTACTTTGCCCCCTGCTTCGCCATTTTCATCACAATTTCTTCAAAGTTACAATTTAGAATTGAGAAGCACAAGACATTTTCCTCTAACATCATTAAAAGCAATAACTCACACATTTCGACCCCTGACACAAATGAACGCCTCTCCCTCCACAAATAAATGCAATGAGTTTGCTTCCCTTTATGTGGACAACAGTTTTCATATTAGACAATCCATCTCCCAAAAGTTCCATGTCAAACTAAAAAGTCACGTCCACAATTCTCTCATATAAAAGTAATATGGCGACATAATTGTGACATAATTGAATGCCTTGACTACAAAGTTCTAATTGTGACATAATTGAATGCCTTGACTACAAAGTTCTTGAGGGAACCTGCTCGCCTTGATTCTCTACCTACAGGTTTCTTGAAAGTTTTCTATTAAGACTTTGAAAACAGCCGCTATAAAGCCCTTGTTAAAAAGCGTAGCCTATACACTTCTGTAACTGACAATTACTGATTCATACTTTCATAACCAAAGGTCTTCCAACAAGTTAGCAGCTTTCTAACTTCAGACAACTGCTTGGATAACTTTCAGTCAGGATTTCAGCTACATCACAGCAATATCTCGAGATGGCTCTTATTATAAGGTTCTTAAAAACATTTGCCTAAACATGACTCTTTAGGCCCTTGATACACGTAGAAACTTTTACATCAACAATAACAAACAACGTCATCATGATTTTGCTGGATGATATTGACGTTGTTGGTTGATGTTCATGTCAATCCTAGTGTTACTGGACATTAGTGCTGTGAAAGCAGAAAGCTGAGACCTTAAGGAATAAATTGAGATGCAGCTTGACACTGTATGTCAATCTTTTCTATAAATTAAAAGGTAATAAACATGATATTTGTAATTGCGCCTGATAACATCATTAATATTTTGAGTGTAAAGGGGCTTTAAACATTATACTCATTCCTAATGATGGCATTCCCATGCTCAATTATGTGTGATTAGTTGCTGCATCAAGTTCTGGGTTGATGCCTTTAATTATACAGCTTTAGTACACTTTATAGCCATTTTTGACCATTCGGGAATGGGGAAAAAGGGTCAGGTCATCCCACCAAAAGACCCCCTGAAGACCTCATGACCTTGAAAAACACTTTAGAAAACTTCATGCTGTGATGCAGTATCAATAACTTTTGAAAAATTGATTTGAGATTTGGATGTATTTGATAATTTCAATGATTGGATGACAAGCACTTTATTTCTTCAATCATCACTTATCTTGTGTACCTGGACATCCCATACATTTCCCGAAAGGTCTGGGTGTGTAGATTCTGGGTCTAGAGTTTCATGAGTGATTATCATGTGATTATCCTAGAGGTCACAATAGGTCATTTTGTACAGCAAGGTCAAGTAAAAAAAAAAAAGCGGTAATCACATTGAAGTAGTTACTATGAGGCCATATTTCATCCCACATGAATGCAGCTCAGCTTTCTAGCAATACCCAATTTATACAATTCCATGACTGTTTAGGTACCAGTGTGCAGAAATAGGGGAAAGAAAAAAAGACGAACAGAACATATTTTCGTCTGCATGCAGAACCGGCACACTCTAGGACCCTGAAGCTAACTTAGCCTCTGTAGTTGTTTACATCCGGTATGAATGTGGAGCAGAGGCTCTTGTGGTTCTAATGAGCCCAGTTTCATCCAGATATCTTGATGTGAGAGGTCAGGGGACCCGTTTGAATATAGTCAAGCCCATTTACTTTTGTCAAAAAAGATGGCTGACTTTGGAGCTACGTTCCGCCCGCTTCCCAGCAAGTTAGCATGACTATGCTAACCTACGGTTAGGTCCAGATCTCCAGTTTCTGTTGGTAGTGGAAGGCTAGCTTCAAAACTGATCTCGCGACAGTTCAAACTGACAAACTGCGCAGTGAACCCGCCGGCGGGTTCGCGGCGCTTAAGAGGTTAAATTGGTCCAAATCTTAAATTGGTTCAAGGTCAACGCAGTTTTGGACTATGAATGCAACACATCGCACCACAGCAGCCCAGTGAACAGGGATGATCTTACCTGAGTTTTTGTCTGGAAGCTGGTTCATCCTCCAGACAACAGCTTTGAAGGCCTGCTCGTACTTAGCTGAGCCCAGCGTGACCCTCATGGCCGGCTCAGACCCGGAGGTGCTTGCTGTTCCAAAGCTGGCGCCCTTGTTGAATCGGGCCTTCAGCGACTTCTCCCCAATGACCCCTTCCCGTCGGAAATTCTTTGCCCAACTCTCGGGTATGGGGTACCGTATCTGGGAATTCGGAACATGAATGAGGGAAGTTATGTTCCTAACAGGAATACGGAACAGTGTTCTATAAGTTATGATTCATCCAAATATGATAGATCCAAACAACTCCACCCAATGGTGATGTAATGCATTCACTGAAATGTTTTTCAGTGAGAGTCATCAAAATACATAGTTCTAGATCATTTAGAGCCTGATTTCAGGCAAAATGATGAATTGTAAAGACAAAATCTACATGCTCAATTGTGAATCATGGCATCAATACACTTTGGAGATGCCGCAACATTCATTGGCAAATATGACAAATATTTGTGTCCTCATAAAGAATTGCATGAGGACTGGGTGGACTATAAGTAAAGCTGAGCAATTCCAGATTTAGAAAGTAAAATTCCTGCCACCTTTTCTCTCCAGCTAAATGCACTAGCTTATTTCATTAGTTGGACATCTTATTTCTGAACCTTAATTTCCAGTGCTAACTGCATCAGACTCTTATTACTGTAGCCCATCATAATTAATTAGGCCTGATCTACGAAAATAGCAGTGACACACAACTCTTACTTCTTTGTTTCAAGGCAGAATGTAGATGTCAGACTTATGATTGAGAAGTAATTAGTTGAAGAATTCATCTGGAAGCACAGCATTGCCTGGACATTTCAGAAAATGTAAAACTTTCATGGCTCTCCTCGTCTCTGAAAGCTCTCCACCCACCATCAACTAATTCAACTAATTTTTGCTATGTACTCATTCGAAGTACATAGTCTGAACAATAATTTATCCTGTGCCTAGAATCGCACTTTGTATATTCTATTTTTTATACTGAATTTTTGCCTATTTCTGTATATTTGCCTATTTTTATTACATTTTATTGTATTATATTTTTTTATTTTTTACTATTAACTATTATGTTTTTTTTATGCCAATTGTCTGTAGAGAAACGCAGTAATCCTCACCATGACAAATTCCTTGTATATAAAAATGCATTGGCGGAATAAACTACATTCTGATTCTTGCTTAAAATAACAACTTTTCAGTTTTTTATTATTTTTGCCACGGTACTATCCAATCCAGTTAAAGCAGTACAAAGCAATTATCAGAAAAAACACCATGATCATTACCATGACGTTCTCACAGGGGACGAGGGTCAGCGGGTCCCTGTTGGACAAAAAGCCCTGCGACATAAGCAGCCAAGACTGCACGGTGACCTCCGCCCCGTTGACGGAGGCCACCGTGCGGAGCGCGAAGGGCAGCGACTTCTCGGCGAAGACGGTCTGAAAGCGGAGCAACTCGAAGCGGCAGCGGGCCGGCGGGGTGAAGAAGATGCCGCGCGATGAGACAAACTCCAGCTCATCCGCGTGCTCCTCATTGAGCTCCAGGTCGCAAAGACGTATCCAGCGCGCGGTGGTGTTGGGGATGATGTCGTGCCGGGAAACCACTTCCTTCCCTTTAACCTAGAAAAAAAAAATCAGATTTTCTTGTGTTTCACCTTCATTAATAACATGCCTTTGCAAGAGAACCTGTTGAAATTTCTCCAGGGAGAAATTTAAAGCACCCTAGTGTTTACTGTAGTGCTGTTACTGACTTTATATATACAGAATATATATATATATATATATATATATATATAAAACATGTATCACATCTCAAGTCAGCATTGTCATAGTAAATACTATGCTGATGACACAATCTTGTACGCCATTGGCACCATCACAAATCAGGTCTTCTCCAGATTACAATCTGCCTTTGGTGGGCTCTAGACGTCTCAAATTAATCTCAGACATTAACAGTAATCGGTGTTGATTCATACAATGTTTTGTATATACAGTACTGTTCTCAGGTTTCTCTGGGAAAATAACAACCTGTTTAAATATAGCTTTATAGAACTCTTCATGAAATAAAGGGTTCTTACTTGGATGTCATTCAGCCCGAGCTGGCACAGAGGGATCCCCGAGAGGAAGGCCAGCACGTGTACACGTGTGACCACCAGCTGCTTCAGGATACTCCCACCCCCTTCTCCGACTGTCCCGTAAAACTCATCCCTGACTTCCACCTGTATTTCCTCCTCGGAGGGCCCGCCGCCCACCGCCAGAGGGCTGACCAGCCTGGGCGACTCTGGACTGGTGCCGCTTGACGGAAGACGTCTGAGCAGCTCCAACAGCGAGTGTCTGAAACTCAGGTAGTCATGGTAACACGCCGTGGCCAGCTTGACCAGCTGCTCTCGGACTGGCTGGTGCGTGACGGGCGACTTGGGCTGGATGCGCCGCTTGTCGCGGTACTGCACCAGCTCCACACTGATGGTGTGGACCCTGCCCATCTCCTCGTAGTTCTGGAGCCTGTGCTCCGAGACTTCATGCTGCCGGTCCAGGCGCAGGGTCCGAAAGGGTTTGTTCAGCCCCCTCTCGTAGAAGAGCTGAAGGAGCCCCTCGTCAGACAGGCGGACGTAGATGGGCCCCCAGTGGCGCGACGACATAATGTTCTTCTTCTCCGGGATGCGGAGGAGCATGGGCCAGCCTTCCTGAGCGGTCATGTGACTCGGCTGGTAAGGGCTCAGCGGCGGTGCCCCTCCCTCCATCTCCTCTCCTTCTTCTACCTCTTCATTCGGCAGGTCGCCTGGAAGACCGAGACCCCCCGGCCGATCGGGATCAGACACCTGCAGATTCCTCAGACGTTCCAAGTCCAGCCTGGGGGCGGCGGACACTTCCTCACCACCTCGCTCCACTCCCCCTCCTCTCTCTGCCCCGGCAGGATGTTGCGACCCGGCCCCCTGCTTGGCTTGTGGGTCTCGAAGCAGACGTGTCAACGAAATCGAAGCAGAATTACTGTACTGGTTAGTGGCATCTGGCGATTGGAGCTGCGGCCTCATTTCCTGTCTACTATCGAAGAAAGAGCTGAAGGGGTTAATTGGAGAGGGTTTCATATCGTTGAAGTCCTCATCAAAGAACGGATTCTTCTTTGTGTACGGGCCGATGTTCGGCGCAGTCCTCGGCGCAGACCGTTTACAGGGACTGCTTGAACTGCTCGGGGTGAGGTCCAAGTGATGGCGCTCAATGCCACCATTTTGGTCCTCATTCTGATTCCAAATAAGTGGGCTGATTTGGTTACTGTTGCCATCCTGGAAACGATGCAGGGTGGCGTTGTCCAGCGCACCATGGGGTGGCCGGCAAGGTCTCTCGTCTTCCTCGTCAAAGGTCACCCAGGAGCTGAGGCGGCCGACTGGGACTGTCTCTACTTGGCAGTTGGTCTGTCTGTTGCAGGAGCTAAAGCTGATGGAGTCCATGTCTACACCCTCATCCTCTGCGAAGACGGACAAGTCTGTTGGAGGAAGAGAAGGATAAGCCTCTTGAAATATATATATTTATGTATATTTGAACTTCATTTTTGACTTGAACTTGAACACATGAACTTCCCCCTGGGGATTAATAAAAACCTGATTTTAATTGTATCAAGCTTCAAGCGTTGTAAGTTTTTCCTGTGATTATGAAGAATTAGGAGACTTTTGGAGAAAGGGATAGTTCAGATTTTTGGACATTAAGTTGTATGAACTACTTGCCAGTAGTGTAGTGGATGCAAAACTGTTAGTTTACTTACCGAGCTCCATGGTCGGAGTTCTGGTCCGGTTCAGAGCAAAGAAGTAGTAGTTCAGGCAAGATATCGGGGTCATGAAACCAAAACCTTTTACTCTACAAAACATGCATGCAAAATGGTCAACCATTTCCACCACAAAACCATCTTCCTCATGCATCTCAGACTCATTTCACGAGGCACTATTTTGTGTCTTGACCATTTTGCATGCATGTTGTTTTGTGGAGTAAAACATTTTGGTTTCATGCCAGAATTACTACTTCTTCGCTCTGAACTGAACCATAACTCTGACCATGGAACTCGGTAAGTAAGCTAATAGTTTTGCATCCACTACATTACTGGAAAGTAGTTCATACTTAATGTCCAAAAATCCAAACTATCCCTTTAAGACTTTCACCCCCAACTTAACTTGATTGTTGAGAATATAGAACAAGTTGTGTATCCAAAACACAACTCAGCTGTTGATGGTGCAAAATCAAATATGTGTTGTTTTGGCCAGACCATACCGTCTTACCAAGAGGCCTTGCCATAAAATACAGTTTGGGAACCCCTGGGCTAGGATATTTGTTGCTAGGTGCTTTTTTTACACAGTGACAGAATGTTCTGTGAGAAACTGAGTAAATCTGGGGCAGCTCATAATGAAAGAAAATAATAAAGTGAACCCTGCGTCTTCAGGGAGGCCCCAGTGCAAGGTTGGGATACTAATTGCCAACTAATTACCACCCGAATAATACAAAGGACACACACCAACACTTGGGTTGAGCGACAGCAATGGTCAGCAGGGTTTGCTGTGAGCAGTGCCCGGCTCCTTTACAAATTCAATAGATCTCAATAGACGAGTAATCCTTATACCACATAACCCAATATCACATCTTTGCTTTCTTTGATGTGGCGAGAAGGGAAATGAACAAGACGTGTATACATATGCAAAGAGAAAAACAAGTCTGGTCCTAGCAGAGTAGTTGTTGGGGCTTATGCGGTAGGTGGCGTTGGGGAGCGGTTACCCTTTAGGTGGAAAGCAGCATGCTTGTGGTACGGTAGCACCTGTGAAGGCCTTCATTACAGCGGCCATCCAGGACAAGTTCACTCACGTTCAAATCCAGGGCTGTGACGTTTCCTCCTGCCTCGCTGCCTCCAGACCAGAGAACATGGAAACGAGGCAGAGGCCCGTCCGTAGAGTTTCATCAGAGATATGAGTCAAAGCTTTTTTTCTGGCCTGGCTGACTGAGCCACTACGAGTTAAACCAACCTTGAATCCAGAATCCATTGCATGCTTCCCTGATTGGAGTTTGAATGTATGCGGCCTAACTGTCCGGTCAGTATGTCTATTCCCCGAACATTTATGTAACTTTTGCACTTCCCTCTTTCCAAAACCACAGCCTCTAAATGTTCAGTTATTTCCTGTCTGAAAAAATACAAATAGGCAAAGTGAAACTCGTGTCAGGCTTCCTTCTCTTGGACCCTTTTTCCATGGGGCAAAAGGTTGATTGACCCTAGTTGGCAACAGAGAATTAACCGCAGTTTCAAATACGATCTAATGGCGTGACTTATAAATCACGTAAGTCAAACGAAAAGAAACACAAAACACGAAAACAATGATTCATATCTGGCTATATTCAGACGGTATAGGTGGGACCTCGCGTTGCCATTCCCTCGGCAAACACCGCGGCCCTTTACTGCACTGTGCACACAGCAGAGCATAAATCCTGCACATGTGCGCACACGCACGCACGCACACACACAAATATACAGATAAGGAAGGTGCAATGAAAGAAAAAAAACAATCTAGTCTGCTGTTCACTTCAAAGAGTGACTTCTCTTTAAAAGAAAACAATCCTCAAAGTGAAAGTTCTATCATTGTCAATTTTTCTAGCTGGTTAAAAGTTTAACCAGCACATTTCTTGTAGTGTGGGAGGTGTCTGAGCTCTGAAACCGTATTGGATCAGAAGCCTCTACTCTCCTTACCAGCCTGTCAGGTCTATACAAGCGGTTCCCATCAAGCCCCAGGCTGCACAGGTCTTGTGCAAACCTGCCGCCTAGGTAACCCTCTTCCATCCCTTTCGTATGCAAAACTAAATCAGTCTCACCACCTTTTCCCCCCCGATTTCCTCCACCGACAGTCTTTTCCAACCTTAACGTGCACTTCCTTTATCCCGGCAGCCGCCCCCTCCCCCCTTCTACGCCTGTTTAACAATCTGTCAGCCTTTTAATCTCACTGCCCCTGTAATCTGCTGCTGCCTCTCAGCGCCCCTCCGTCTGTCAGTGAATGGATCTACCTGTTGTGTCTTGCTCTAAATGTTTCCCTGGAGCATTTGACTCAGATGCCCAGCTCTCCCCCTGTTCCACCAAATCAGGCCAAACAGACAAACTTGTAAATCAAAGTGGCAAGATTATTTTGCTTAAAAAAATCCCATATTTGATACTTTATTTAGCTGGCACTTGAAAAACAATAATTCGATGGCTTTGCGTTATGGATGTGATTCCTCTAGATGCCGTTCCATTGTTGGTGGCGGGGTCCGCAAAAATGCAAAGATCGGCCATGCGCAATTTGATAAAGCAGCACAGCTAGTTGTGGTCAGTAAACTGTCAACATGGATGAGCATGCACAGAAAAGGCAGCAAACCTAACCCCACCACCTCAACTGTCCAAGAAAATTAACAAACAAATCAATCGATTCAGAAAAAAGGTCAACCTGATGTGGGAAAAAAAATTGCGCTTTCAAATAAAATTCTGGGACTTGTGTAATCCAAACAACACAGACAGTTTTATGGATTTCCACTTTAAAGCAACATGCGGTGTTGTCTGTGTTGAAATGTTGACTAGCGTTGGAATTTCCATTTAAATGAATGAGCCCCAATGAAACAATTTTCATGAGATGAGATAGCAAGATCCTTTGGTATTTCCTATATACTATCCAGTGTCTGCGTACTGGATAGTACACAGGTGTGCAACAGGGACTTTTACTGAGCCTGAGTCACTGTGTCAGCCAGAGTGCGGTACTCAACAGGGTGCTGGAAGGTGCTAAGTGGGTCTTAATGGCAACATGTGGACGGGTGGACCCAGGGCAGAAGAGAGACCCCCGGGGGTTGTCGTAAGATTAACACATAGATGACCCCCCCTCCCCCCAAAAAGGGAAACGTTGTCTTAGCTGCTCTGTCAGAACTGTGTGAGACCTCCTCCCCTGAGACCTCCTCCTCTGGCACCTCCTTCCCCTGAGACCTCCTCCTCTGGCACCTCCTCCAGAAAACGTGAAAACTGTTCCGTCTTGGTATCTGAACTCCTGTGAACTATTGTTGATACAGAGATGTCCTCTTTATTGTACATTTCTTAGGTTTACTGTATATTGGCAATTATTCTTGTATATTCTTTATTTCGTAGGTTTCATTTTATTGTTTATCATTAGGTTATTGTATATTGCCAAATTTGTATTGTTGATCATTCATTTTTAGGTTCATTTTCATTGTAATTTTTATTGCATATTACCACATTTTTCTTGTTTATTATTTATATTTATTTTAATGTTTTTTTTGTTCATTTTTAGGTTTTCATTCATTGGGTTTATTTATCATCAGGTTTATTTGTCATTTTTTATTCATATTATTGTTTATTTAAAAATGTATAGGTTTATAGTTTATTGCTAGCTTTATTTTATTGTTTACTGTTAATTGTTGTTTTATTGTATATCGATTTTTTTCTTGTAGTTAATCTAGTTAATTCTAGTTAATATTTAGGTTTGTTGTATATAATAATAAACTTTTCAAAACACAGTTACAAAGTGCATTACAATAAAAACACAACACAATAAAAAATATATTGGCATTTTTTTCATATTTGTTTATTTTTTTGGCTTATTTTACTGCTTTTTGTAAATTTTTTGGTTTACATTGTTTGTGTATTGTATATCATTCACTAACTGTGACTGCTGCTTTAGAGAAAAATGGTTCCACAATTAATGTGAGGAGGGCAATATTAAAGTAAGAGCGACACTATGTATTATTTCATATGATCCACTCTTCCAGTTGTCAAATTTGTCACTTACAGACCATTACCCACTATCTCACTGTGCATTAGTACTCTGCCCTTTGGTAGCAAACTTAGCACCAAATTTGCCTGTGGGCATGTGTTAGTTATCAGCATTTCGCTATAAGAAATTTATTTATTTTATATGAAGTAAAAGACAGTGATTCAAAAAGCACATTTTGACACATTGAATGCTTATTCAATGTGTCAAAATGACGAATAACGAAAGTTAGCTCATAGCTCATCATTTAAATGCCGTTGTGTGGAGCGAGAGCGTGAGTCGATCCTAAAGTATTTCTCACACCACTGTTCAGACACGTACACACACACACACACACTGGCTCACCTTTTCAACTGAGAGGAAGGGTGAATTTTCAGTCATGTACACACACCTTATCTTATAGTACGTAGTCTTTACCACCCTTCCCCTCTTCAACACAGCTCCGGGTAAACAGGGGAGAGTAGAGGGAGGAGGGAAAGATACATTATATTAGATTACATTTTAAAATATATATATATATATATATATATATATATATATATATATATATACACAC
>OMKR01012646.1:3416-15898 GCA_900302355.1 Cyttopsis rosea | reverse complement strand
ATCTAGTCTCGAAGGGGGGAAATATGTGGTGTATCAACGTTTAGTAGAGGTTGTTTAACTTTGATTTGTATAATGGTTTGTGTGCTGTGTGAGGTTTCGGCTTGCGGGGGTTTGACGTGTGGCACTGGAGAGGCTTGTTGGGTGCCGGTCAGTCTGGAATGCAGGGGCTCTGGACCTCTGGACTCGGAGGTCATCAGGAAGATCTCTGACCCCTCCATTCTTGTTTGACATGCCTAAACCTGAAGATATGTTCCAGATGTTCGGATCCTTTAAAAGCTTGGACAAAGGAGATGTGCGGGAGAGCGTGGTTTTCAGGCCTTCGACGAAGGTGTTCTCCCCCATGATATTTTTAATTGGGTTGATGCTGAACTTCTTTGTAATAAAACTAGATCTTATACAATCAAGTCTGTGTCAGCGGAGATCCTTCCATCATCTTCACGTCACCATCGACGGCAGACACAACACCACCATGAAGTGTTACTTTGGCGCTTCAACCGTTGTAGGGTGGAAAACCAGAGTCTCCCGCTGGATTTACAGGGCAATAACTTTAATCTCTAAAAAGGTTGGGAGTAAAGTTACTGGGTTGAGGAATGTGGAAGAACAACAATTTTGTTGCCACGATGTCCAATCTCTCACCGTCCACTACACACGCACTGGCGTGTGTAGTGGATGGCACAGCTCCAATTCGGTTGTCACAACAACTGTTTGTGTGCCATATAGCAGCTGCGCTTGGCCAGCAGTTCTCTGCACAGCGCCTTCTACATTGGTTATGCAATTGTATCGTGATGGCATATGAGTCGGTGGATCGAGATGCATGGACCGTTCTCCGGGCCCACTCTACTCGAGGTGTGGCGGCCTTGACTGCCCTTTTAGGGGTGTTGGGGTTCAGGACATTTTTACTGCGGTGTCTTGATCGCCGTCTCTATTTGTCCATTTTTACCTGTCCAATGTTTCCGCAGGGTCTCTTTCCCAGTCTCCCCTAAGTCCGCTCGACCACAATGCCTTGGCATTTTGTGTCACAGGCTATTCAGATTCAGGAGGGAGGAGACGTAGCCCTGTAGGGTTTTATACCCCACTGGACCCCATTCGTCTTGCTGAATTGGTTTCAGAGGACAAGATGGCGGACCTGCAGGGTTTTAGAGGCTGTGCTGCTCCATCCTGATTGGCTGAAGCAAGTGCACGTGATGAATTTCAGTACTTCCGCATACACGGGTTGGATGTATACCAATAGGAGTTACAGTTCTATGAAGGAGGCATAGCCCACTCTCGGTTTGGCGCAAACCACCGCACTCCGAAGATTTGATACCCAGATGAGAGATGTTGGTGGAAGAACTAATGGGATTATTAGAAGAGTAGATATAGAGACATATATATTAGACTGATTAGATTACACATATAGAATATATAGTAATAAATTAGATGGATAGATTGATATATAATCAAATAAACAGATGGAGGAAAGATAATTAATACCAGAACAGAACAGAGGAGACCACAAGTGGAAAGAGGATCCATTGGACGACAATCTATCCGCACCCTTTCCAAACACAATGTAAATACAAATAAACTGTAAATAAATTTAATTATACACCCATCTTGCCCTGTTGCACTAGCATGTTCCCCAAATCCCCTGTGATACATTGCCCCATTTCATGTATTCATCATGCACTGATGAAGAAATGTTTTATTTTCTCTTTACTCTCCATCACATGAAATACTTGGCACTTAAAGATAATACTTTGCTCATTTCCGGGAAATTGAAATTCAGGTGTTACAGCAGCAAAATAGTGCAAGTCCAGAGATAAAGAATATATAAATGAATTAAAAAATAAAAGCGTAGGTCTATACTCCTCTGTAGAAGCTTCAATATAATATGGCTTATATACTGCCTTCATACTGTTTGATTTTATTGAAACAAATAACTCAACATGTACTCATCAGAGAAGGAATATAAACCTTTTATTGAAGCATATCAACATGTATTATAAGATAAGCATTTATGTATTTATTATGCATTTATATATGCAGCAGATCAAACAGAAAACACAAAGGGTTCTTGTAGCTTTTTATTGCGCAGATATGAGATTAAAACGATGAAAGTAACGGCTGCTGTACCTGCTGCAGACCACCAGGTGTCACAGTGTTCTCCATTCCCCGAAGCTTTGGCTTTTTTTTTGACACAAACTTGGCCTGATATCACATCAGACAGAATTGTCAACTCTGTCTCCATCTTCAGTCTGAGATGGCCTCCACTCTAACCCATTTACGTGGGGGAAGGGGGATTCGATTTTCCCCAATGACTCACTAGAGACCAACGTGTCCGCCTGAATCTGACGTCATTTTAAGTCAACTCCGATGCGTAGCCATGCCAACATACCTGTTTTGGTGCTGATTGGCTAATTGTTAGTCCCCCGCAGTGCTCATTGGACCGAATGTTTTTTCAACCAGAGAAATCGCTGTTCCATGTTGCAATACCAGACCATAAGAATCAGTCCACTCGGTGGAGTGGTTCAAAGGTCTGGACCCAGGCAAACACAAACTGGTAGAAAGCCCCAAAGCTTCACAAGGCTTCACCCGCTCATCACTACTCATTTGTCAACGATACATCATCTTTCTTCTTCTCCTCCGAGTTTTGGGCAGTTTCTGCCACTGCCGATGAGTTTACAAGTGCAACCTACCCACAAGGGAGGGGGTCGGGGCTTATTTCGATAGCGACAAACGTGAGGTGAAAGGTCAGATTTAAGCCCCTTTTACACAGAGGATTCCGCAATAAAGCCGCAAAGACCCGTCAATATGCCGGCTTTGCCTTTTTACACAAAACCAAGCAAAGACGGCAAATTGCCGCCCCGGTGTGTGCGTTTAGACAGCGTGCCGCAAAGACGGCTTCCCAGAATCACAAGGTCGTGGTCATGGCGCGTGATGTACCCAACAGCGGCAGCCAGAAAAACAGGTTGAAAATAATCACAATAACCGTATTATTTTAAATTATAAAAAATATTTTACATTGTTTAATTGAATAGACGCGGTAGCCTCAGGTGAGGACATGGAGCTATGGACCCGTGTTGCCGGCGCGGAGATGCGTGGACTGGCAAAGATAATAATAATAATAATAATAATAAAAATAATAAAATAATAAAGCATATTAATTCGAATTGGAACTTTAGAGGAATATCTGCAGCGCTGTGACGAGGCGCAGCTCACGAGTGGAGTATATATATTTTTCCTTACAGACGGCGTTCTGACTCCGCTTGGCCTCTATCACTACCTCCGCTGGCGGCACAGAGGTGGGTCAACTCTACCCCCCATTCCGTCTCCGTACCTTTTATACAGAGCAGCGTTGCAGAATAAAGGCCGGCTTGGATAGGCTGTGTAAAAGGGGCTTTAGATTGTTGGAATTGATTGGCTTTTCGTTGCCACTTGCCTAACACATCTATAAATGAACAAATCTGCAGAAGACGTTATCAAAATTATTGACCTTATATTATTTCGATATAGAGGAAAAAATAGATAATTATCGTAATCGTAATCATATACCCAGCACTACATACAATACAGGGTATATGTATGCCATTGCATCCAAGACAGAGTTAATCTAAAAGTGGAGTTCAAATTCTCAACCTGCGAAGCCACTCTTTATTAATGCAAGAACCGCTTGCAATAACTCTGTCCTTTGGACGACCTGTGGGATGACAAAAGCACAGCATTTCTGTTATACATGAATCAGTCCCAATTCGTTCTGGTGTAGGAAAAGGCCTCACAGCCATACAGACACCCCATGACCACAAGAACACTCTGAGCACAATGCACCGCAGCCACAGAAAACCCCCCAACCCACAGAGAAGTCAAGAACCCACAGAGCAACACCCACGCATGACCCAGAGGTGCACAAACCAGTCCCAGAGAGCATGAAATGACCGTGCACCCCTGAAGCACATACATACAACATACATACACATACACATACATACAACCCAACCCAAAATAGATCTCTTCTATTCTATTACATTACATTACATTATATTCTATACACATAAGGTACTGCCCTTCCACATATACTGCAAGGATGTAACAGTTGTTCATACCAACCATTGAGCTATGGCTCAATGTTACACATCTGCAAAGACAAATTGACCTTATTTTCTCGGGGCAACCACCTGTAAGGCGAGGTGGGGACGAGAGGTGCGATGAAGCATTCAATCACACACTGTACTGTGTCTGACATTTGCACGTCTATGGCAGGGGTTGAATCTGGAACCTCAGACCTACAGACCCATCTATGCCTTCTGCGAGAATCTCTCCTCTACTTTAACCCCATCTCTCTTTCTTTTGTGCTTTCCATTTAGATGTAGTGCTGTAAAAGCCTTTGTGGTTCCCCATCCATGTGAAAGAGGTAGAGAACTGAACAGACGGTGGAGTTGCTGACACCCTGACCCCAACCAATCCCCCGGACAAAGGAGACAGCTGCCAAAAGGCAGCAAGTATCACCAATATATGGCATTAAGAACTATATGGCATTATATGGCATAACTTTTTTTCTACAAAAGAAAAATAACTTGAAAACACGATCACATATGTAATTGTACATTTCATGAGAGAAAATAATATGGGAAAAAATACAAAAAAGAATAGGCATCCAGCAGAGGTGCTGCAGTATAAGTACCATTAATGGCTAAATAAATTGATTATGCTGATTGAGGCACATTACGTTCGAAAAAAGGGTTAAAAAAAAATTCAAATCGCACCACAACATATCCAACCTCCCCATAATTAGTTGAGGTTGAAATACATTTTTGGGGGGGAATATATATATATTCAAAAAAGATTTATTTTTAAAAGTATTTAAAAATTGTAAAATAAAAAATATATAATTTAGCTGCGGACCTCCTGCAATGACTTCCCGGATCCCTAGAGACACCGTAGACCACTGGAACGCTACGCTAGAACTAATGCGATGTACAGTAGGCTTCTAGTCGGCGCCCCATTGGTGCTCAGTGCCTGGAAGGGAGTCACGTGATCGCCGCTCTGTCCAATCACCGAGCAGGCGACCGCGGCTCGTAATTTTGAACAGATTGGGAACGCACGCCCTCACAGGGGAGCAGGATGTTGACGTCTGCGCGACGGAGAAAGCCGACGGTGGAATAATTGTAAACGAACGAGTTTACCGATGTGTGTTCACCGATACTCGACCTTCGGGGCGATTTAAAGGAGAGTTTTAGGAAAGGTTTTTCCGCGATAATTATGGATTCCCACATTATCACCCCGGGACCCTACAGAGCCACCAAGCTGGTAAGACGTTATGAGCCGGAGTGTGTGTTGAGCAGGAGCGAGACGCCTTTCTTGTTTACGCAGCTAACTCCACGTCTTCCGTGGAAATGTAGGCTCGTGTCTGTGTCGTGACTGACTTTTACTCGAGCTTGTCTTCCTTGTAGGTTCTCAGTGTTTGAATAAAAACAACAACAACAACATGTTTAACGATGTTGTTTTGGTTTGGGCCCGTCGTGGAAACCAGCATTGAAGATGTAACCTTGATATTCTCACGTCTATTCGTTCACACGAACTATATTCGTCCCAACGCAGAAAGCACAGGTTCTCTCTAAGAATAACAAAGGCCTACATTCCCTATTATTGATCATTTATATATATGATATACATTATCTGTATATTATTACAGTTATTATTGTGTGTGCATATATATATATAAACAAACAAACAAACAGACACTAGTCTTTACTCCCATACACTGTTCAGCATTACAAAACAACATGGCTGCCACTGTGCTGGGCCTACTGAGACAGAGCTTCATCCCAGTGACTGTCACGCTGCTGTTGACCAACTGGTCTTGGTAATCTATCTCTTCAAACTCTAGCTTTGTGGAAATTCATTACAAGCTATGTTCTTTCTTTAAGTCAAAGGCGTATAAGCTCAGGTTTTTTTTAATGATTTATTGATCACACATTAACCACACACATGTGGAGGGTGACACACACACACACACACCGCCGTTTTGTGAAGTCAATAATTCTTAAATCATCAACAGTAAAGTAAAATAAAAATATGGCAATTTACAATAGACCTGTTAATACACAAATAAATATAAACCTGACAAGTCACAAAATAGAATAAGAATAACCTAAACAAATTAACTAGAAAATCCGGCAATGCACATAAACCTAAACACTAACTCGTCATCGTCTAGATGGACACATTTGCCATGTACAATAAACCTAAGACGTTAACAGTAAAAATAAAATGATAAACTAGAAAAATGAACCTAAAGATAAACAAACAGTAACGTTTTGGTAATAAACAATGAACCACTAATAAACATAAAATATAAATTGGCAAGAAAAATAAATACCAATTCAATAAACCAAAAATTTTAACATTAAACAAGAAAAAAATTGGCAATGTACTGTAAACCCGAAATTACTGTTAATTTAACAATAAAATCAATAAACAGTAAACTGGAAAAATAAACCAAAAATAAGCAGTGAACAATAAGAATTTGTCAATATACAATGACTTAATCATAAACCATAATAATAAAAAAAGCTCTTTAACAAAAGTCACTGGGTAGATGTAAATATAGCTGTCCTTTACTATCCTTTCTGTCTCCCCCTCCAGTGGAATGAGGTCACTCGTTTGTTCCGGTCGGGCATGCCCCTCAGGAAACACCGGCAGAACTTCCGCCTCCATGCCTCCTGCTTCACGGCCGCTGCCGCCGTGGACTGGCTACACCAGCTGCTCCGGAGCAACAGCAACTTCGGCCCCGATGTCACCAGACAACAGACCGTGCAGCTGCTGAAGAAGTTCCTGAAGAACCACGTGGTTGAGGATATGAAGGGCCGCTGGGGCACGGAGGACTTGGAGGACGGCAACACGCTGTACAGGTAGATTACCGGACCACACAACTGAACAAATGTAGGGATATGTCAATACCGGGAGGGAGGGCTGTGTGACGCGTATTCCCATGTCATAGGGCCATCTCTGTGTGACAATATAAGATGCGATATCAGCAGTGGTGTCGTGAGGGGTGCGGACCGCACCAGGTGACACCATCAGAGTGGGTGACACCACGGCCAGGGAAACGTGCGTCTCCCAATCAAAAGTCGCTGCGCGATCAGAGTGATCTCCGCTCCGCTGCGCATCCCGTTCCCCGTTTCTCCAAACAAAACAAAAAAAACTTTTTTTTATAGTAGATGTGATGGGAGTCTGAAGTTGCCAATGCTTCTTATTTCAGCCTCGTTTGACATATATTCATCATGACATGAAGTATTTTTGTCATGATGAATAGACCATATATTAATATACCTTATATTCATAATTACACAATGAATATCCTGGTCAATATACCATTACCATATGTTCATTATCATTACATGATAAATATATCTCTTGTCACCACTGGACCCCTACAGCGCTACATCCTTTTTCAATATCTACTTCTCTGCATTTACATTTTCTTTGTTCTTAGTGAACTCTTTCCATGTGTCCTCAGTGTCTCTGGTCATTCTATTAACTGTACAACAGTGTTCATAGAGTTGCCTTTGATTAGTTAATTGGTTTGTATGCCTAATGTATAGACGAAGTATGGCGAGTGATGATGTCATTTTTGATGATATCGCTGTATTTTGTAATGTGTATATTCCAAATTTTGATATCGTGCTGCAAAAAAAACGTACCATTCCAGGCTAAAATGGGTGTCGCTGTCTGAGAATATTTCCTCTTCATAAACATAATTAATCACCAGGAAGTAAGAGCTATTTTATACTGAAGATGAAAAAAAAACCAACACACAGCAATTAGAATAGCATTCCTACCCATCACAAATTGGGTGCTTATCTCGTTTTCCTTTTTGTTTCCCCAGGTTTCCGTCGACCTCTCCATTGAAGCCCATCCCCTGCCCAACTCCCAAACCCAAGCCAACGTCAACCCCTGGTTCCATGAAGAGAAGTCTTTCCATCAGGGACAAGGAGGGGTTCTTCAGGTTCAGGGCCGTCAAGAAGCAGGACAAGGAGACACAGGTGAGTTGAGCCTCCTTTGCACCACCGCGGGTCAAATCTCCACAACATGTATGCCATGCTTAAGCGGAGCTGGTGTAGGTACCAGATGTGCTCGGCATGGCAGAGCTGCCTGTGGTTCTGCGTTTACAGATGACGTCACATTATGATTGGCTGTATGTCGGAAAGAGTACGGATCCTCTTGGGTAGGTACCAGATCTGCTAGGGTTGCTCGGTCTTTGTTTGTCAGGTAACGTTAGCTAACGTTAACTAGTTAACTAATCTACAGTAACTTAAAATAATATTGTCCTTTACAAAATCATGCCCACCACAGAATTAAATAAAGAATTTTAAAAATACAAAAATCTTGTGTACAGATGGGTCACTGTCTACATTAAATATATTAAGCATATTAAAAATCGACATTACAAATATCTATCTGGTATTGTATTATTAAAATATCTATTCCAGGGCTCAAAATTAACTTTTTTACTTGGTAACACTGGTGCTCCCAACTTCAAAAAGTTAGGAGCACCAGCCAAAATTTAGGAGCACCCAGCAAAATGTAAGGAGCACCAACAATATATGTAGATTTTTTTTATTGATTAAAAAAAAAAACTACAATATAACAGCACTATAACGTGCTGTTATATTATATAGTGAGCCATTTTTATATTCAAGGGTTTATGATCTACGTGGAGTAGAAAAAAAGTATTAGAGGGCCTTTCACGTTTTTCGCGAGTTTCACGGCCACCGTAGGTTCTCCTACACAGAGGGGAATTCAATTGGTTGAAATCTACAAACTCACCGCTAGTGGCCACTAAATTCTAGACAGTGTAAGTGGAATAAAAAATAATCGCGGACCACAGCGGTTGAAAGAATATCGTGATCTATGATATAAACATATTGTGGCTATGATATAGTCACACAACCTAGCTTGCACTAATGTTTGTTGTTGCTGCTGTAACATAGCAAATACAATTTTCCAAAATAATTTCCTTAACTTGCTGTGCAAACTTTCTGTAATTCCATGGCATCATTTGAAATCTCTACCAAAGGAAAATATTACCTTTAAACATAACACTTTAATTTAGCAGATCATTTAAACAAAACAATTTTACAAATTGTTTATTTATTTACATATTTAGGCCTTTTTATTATTATTTTATACATTTCTGTAAAACCCAGGCAGAGAGACAATCTCATCTTCCATTTTGTAATCTGTAAGTGCAATTTAAATGGACATTTGTAGCTCGTTATTGTTTTGTAACATTCAATTTCTTTTGCCCTTCTAGGAAAACATAGACCCTGCCACCGAGGCACAAGCCGAAGATGCGAGTCAGCCGATGGGAGAGCAGCGGGCGCACCAACGAGAACTAACCAAGGAAGATGAACAGGAAGTCTGGAGGCACATCACCCTGACCCAGTATGAAAGCAAAAACAGACACACTACATAAGCAGAAGTTTTGGTCAAAAAAAAATAGTGCCATGAGGACTTTGTGGAATTTTAAATGAAAAAGTTTAAATGAGCCATTGTATTAGCATTACTTCTATGAAGACTATAAGACTCTTAAGTCTATAAATCTCTTAAGAAGTGAATTTGCAATCAACCATTTTGTATAGAGTCCTGAATGTCATTATCATGAACACAAGGAAAATACTATATCGCTGAAATGGGACGTATGGGCACACCGTATTAAACAGGACGAAAACTGTGCACTGAATGTCTCCGTGGCTTGTTGCTATGTGTGATGTGTTTCAGCCTACAGAAAATCTTGGGCCTTGCCTCCCTGGACGAGGTTTTGGATCAGCGTCATGTGAACCCCCAGAACATCATCCACAACATGACCAGGGTCAACAAGCACGGAGTAGTCGCACTGGACGATAAGACCAGTAGGTTTTACTTTGCTTTAAAACCAGCTTTGCTGAACTGTCTGCCAGTCATTCAATACTTTCATTCTCACTGGCTGTGTTAGTGGTTATTGTATTTATATGTTACTGTTCTATAGTGACGCACAATAGGTAGGGATGGCACAGCCAGAGGAATGGGTTAAATGTCTGAAGCTGGAGTGATAGTAAATACTTACATTTCCCTCATCTGCAGTTTTGTCACGGACAGATTCTTCTTTTTTTTTTTTTAAGATTTGTGCTGGTCTGTGCAGCCAACAACAGCAGTTCCCATGCTTAGCTCTTAGCTTCGACATAATGCTAGCAGGTCTGGTGCTAATGATCCCCCACTTGACATAGGAGCGGGAGGCAAATCTGAATGGCTTGTTGAATCACATCTTTTCTGACAAAGGCAGCTCTCAAAAAACTGACTGGGTTGTCTTATTTCACAGTGTGTGTGTTAGTAGGCCCATCAGAGACCCAAATGTATGTGCACAAGCACTGGAAAAAGTGCGTTTTTCATAATATGACCCCTTTAAGTACTATGGGGGAGGGGACAAAAAAACTATAAAGCATTAACAAATATATATCTATATTGTTGTGTATGTCTGGTTTTGGCTTTTATCTGGGCTTTGAGATAAACTTGTCAATCATCCCTCTAGATGACCTGCCTCACTGGGTGTTATCTGCCATGAAGAGCCTGGCCAACTGTGAGTAGCACCAATAGCTTTTCCATATCCAAATACTTGTTTGTCTGACTTTCAGGTGTTTGCTAATGATATACTTTCGCCAGAGCAACCTGCCGTTGATTTATATGTATTTATTTCCCATTCAGGGCCAAAATATGACAGTGGGCAGCCGTCCTATCCGGGATTTGAGAGGGACGTCTTCAAGACCGTTTCTGACTATTTCTACAGCCTCCCACAGCCACTGCTCACATACCAGCTTTATGAGCTGTTTATCAATGTCCTGGGTGGGTACTATTCAGACTGTGTGTGTCTGTGTTTCTGTGTGTGTGTGTGTGTGTGTGTGTGTGTGTGAGTGAGTGTGTGTGTGTGAGTGAGTGTGTGTGAGTGTGAGAGTGTGTGGCAATTTATAGGTACTATATTCAATCCAGCCAGACCTGCTAGCATTATGTCCTTTTGACCAGTACAGCTTATTCTAATATCTGCTATGCTATGCTAAAATGCCACAATTTAATATGTGTTTGTATTTGTGTTCCAGACATACCATATCATACCATAATTTTATATGAATATTATGTGTATCAACCCAGATGATTACTGGTTAGGCATCAAACACCTCCTTCCAGCTATACTAAAGTTGATGTTTTTAATTGGTACTTTGTCTTCTAACAATGGCTGATATTTACTACTGCTGTTTTGGTGGTTGTCCCTTCATGTTGGGTCCTTGTGTGTTGTCCAGGGCAACTCTGTGTGTACATGTTTGTGTGTGCACGATGTGCCTGTTGTGTATGTTATATCTGGTCCTCTTATGGTCCAGCATGTTTAATTCTGGTTTTGGTTTAGATTGACTAACACAGCCCCCTTCTGTTTGTCTGTCTGCCTGCACTGACACCCTATTTGCAATCTCTCTCTCTCGCTCTCTCTCTCTCTGTCTCTCTCTCTG
Source organism: Cyttopsis rosea (assembly GCA_900302355.1). NCBI lineage: Eukaryota > Metazoa > Chordata > Actinopteri > Zeiformes > Parazenidae > Cyttopsis > Cyttopsis rosea. Next base: position 4,382 of record OMKR01012646.1, on the reverse strand, counting down.
CTTCACATCAGTGTTGTGTGGGTACGTCGCAGCACCGTCTAGGCCCCAGCGGGGGAAGCGTAAGATGCCCTACCCCCCGTCCTACCCCCCGCCGGCCAAGGCGTCTTTCCGCTCCACCGAGTGTCTCCTCCTCTCACTGATCAGACAGGGCTCGTGTGACGAGACAGACTCTCCAATGAAAGAGGTTTTCAGCACCAAGGTCCCATCGCAGCTCAAGTCCCTGAAGAGAGGCATGGCCTGTCACCGAGCCAGCGTCTGCGACAGCCAGCTAGGTGGGAGCTGCCTGAGTCTAGTCAAATCCCAAAGTTCGCTCGGCACCACAACACCACGTCCCCGAAGTTGCTCAGTGGACACCGTCTTGCGTGACTCCACCCCTCTCTCTCAGCAGCTCTTGGTTTCCAATGGCAGCCTGCCGTCCGATCTCCATGGTGATGACACGACACCTCCACATATTAACATTAGTCAGGACCAAAGCAAATCATCAATGCCAACACTCTCCCACTGTGAGCAGTTACCACCACAAGGCAGCACCACCAGAAATAGGCTGTCTGTCGCCTCCGTGACCACGCTGTCGGCCGTCCGGCAGTCCCATCCCCTGCGGCCACAGAGCATCGGAAGCTGCCTGGACATCGTCATGGAGACCCAGGAGGAGACTGGGTGGAGGGGTCGTGCCAACAGCTGCCTGAATGTTAACACTTCCGCCTCGTCCTCCTGTTCCTCCCCTCATGATCCCTCGCCTGCGTTGTCTGACGGGTCCCAACCGGCCTCTGCCGCCACCTCCAGCCTCTGGTCCCTTCACGCTGCTGCTACCAGCTCGGCTCCTGCTGTTGCCCGGCGCTGTCACAGCTCTCTGGACCTTTCCTTGTTAAACCGCCCATTGCTGGTCAAAGCGCCCTTCTGTTTGCCCGCCGGCTCCTCTCAAACCCCCCAGTCGCAACTCAGAAACAGTAAGACCCCCCACCCACT
>OMKR01012484.1:3244-13830 GCA_900302355.1 Cyttopsis rosea | reverse complement strand
GCTTTCGCAATATGCTTTGGGTAATTTTCCATCTGCAACTGTGAAGCACCGTCCAATGAGGTCTGAAGCATTTGGCTGAATATGAGCCGATAATATTGCCCGAAACACTTCAGAATTCATCCTGCTGCTTTTGTCAGCAGTCACATCATCAATAAATACAAGGGAACCAGCTCCATTGGCAGCCATACATGCCCACGCCATAACACTACCACCACCATGCTTCACTGATGAGATGGTATTCTTTGGATCATGAGCGGTTCCTTCCCTTCTCCATGCTCTTCTCTTCCCATCATTCTGGTACAAGTCGATCTTTGTCTCATCTGTCCGTAGGATGTTGTTCCAGAACTGTACAGGCTCTTTTAGATGTTTTTTGGCAAATTCTAATCTGGTCTTCCTGTTTTTGAGGCTCACCAATGGTTTACATCTTGTGGTAAACCCTCTGTATTCACTCTGGTGAAGTCTTCTCTTGATTGTTGACTTTGACGCAGATATGCCTACCTCCTGGAGAGTGTTCTTGATCTGGCCAACTGTTGTGAAATGGTTTTTCTTCACCAGGGAAAGAATTCTTCTGTCATCCACCACAGTTGTTTTCCATGGTCTTCCGGGTCTTTTAGTGTTGCTGAGCTCACCAGTGCCTTCTTTCTTTTTAAGAATGTACCAAACAGTTGATTTGTCCACACCTAATGTTTTTGCCATCTCTGATGGGTTTGTTTCGATTTTTCAGCCTAATGATGGCTTGCTTCGCTGATATTGACAGCTCTTTGGACTTCATATTGAGAGTTGACAGCAACAGATTGCAAATGCAAATACCACACTTGAAATGAACTCAAGGCCTTTTATCTGCTCCTTGTAAACGAAATAACGAGGGAATATCATACACCTGGCCATGGAACAGCTGAGCAGCCAATTGTCCAATTACTTTTGGTCCCTTAAAAAAAGGGGGGGGGCACATATAAAATTTGTTGTAATTCCTACACTGTTCACCTGATTTGGATGCAAATACCCTCAAGTTAAAGCTGAAAGTCTGTACTTAAAGCACATCTTGATTGTTTCATTTCAAATCCATTGTGGTGGTATACAGAGCCAAAATGCTAAATTATGTCAATGTCCAAATATTTATGGACCTGACTCTATAATGTTAATATACTTTGCAGTAGCATATTTTGGAGGAAAAAAAGAGCCTACATGGGCAGCCAACTTACCAGTCCAAAAGATAGTTTGCCACATCTGTGTTGCGTCACAGATTCTTGTGGCGTTTGAGGTTTCTCCACCTTGAAAAACTGTAACCTAGGGGCGGACAATATATATTGTTATAATATCAATATAGACTAGTTATCGTCTGGGATATTAGGTATTTCAATATCATGATATAGTTAAATGATGTCTTCAAGGCTGCATTGCAGTGAAATAAGACTGTTCTAGCTGTTCTAATTAACGCCTCTAAATGCTTGGTCATAATATCCACATTACTAAGGATTGTTTCTCAAATATTTCTTGTAATATTTCTTTCATGTAAATATATTACGAAAGCAGCAATTCGTCAGGTATTCGTCAAAAATATTGTGATATTTCATTTTCATATTTCCAAGATGCTAAATATCTAAATGAATGCTCTCTCCTTCCGCCTTTACCTCCTGCAAAGACAGCATAATCTACCCAGAGCTTTCTGCCCACACTTCTCCTTGCATAATGCTAAGACTGAGCTGGCACAGATTGGAAATGTGGACTAGATTACCTGAGAGGCTGTGGCAGACTCAATAATGACAGTTGCTCTTGACTCAACTTGCATTATAGCTTAATCAGTTATTTTGTCTTGGAATTTTATTAAAATAAGCCAGCCAAAACTGGGTTGCAGGTCCATTTCAAGTGTAAACATCAATTTCTTCAAAAATTATCTATTAATATGCTGTATTTTGAAGTGTGCCAAATACCAATGCTGTGCTTTTATATTGAAACATTGTTTTCCAACATTGTGTCATATGACAAACATCCCATAGTTCACAACATTATAAAACTGTTGTAATCCAGGTCATATGAAATCAAAGCAAATCTTATCAGATTTGTCACTTGCTATATTCAAGCTTTCCACATCAAAGCTCACGTTGCTGTTTATAATATGCACCAAAACTGTATTATTGCACTATTCGTTTTGTGAAATTAGAATGGTTCAAATCTTAAATTATATTTGGGTTATGCCTTGATGACGAGACAAGCTGAGAACCACTGCACTAAGAGAAGACTGGTCTGGTTTGTGATGCCTTTTTTTTTTTTTTTTAAAGTACATTTGCAACATTTATTTCAAAACAGCAACGTGAACACACAAACATCTTTCTTCTGACTTTTAGGAGAAATTGGAAGGTGCTTTAACTCAAAAAAAAAATGTAATTACCCTACAGCCCATCACAAATTACTTAAATTTGATGAAGAATTTAATTGCGGTGACCCCGTTTTTATATACAGTTAAAATTCTTAATTAAAGTGATGTTCTGTGGAGGTGGATGGACCATAGGATTTTTTTTTTCCACCACTGATTTGAGAGATTAATGCCGAAACGGGAAAGAACTATAGCATTGATTACTCTGCCGACTTTGTATTGAGGCGAAAGTGGGCCTACTCTGTGGGTTATTTTCTCTGTGCCTTGATGTTTTTTCTCCGCTAACTGGAGTAAGTCAGGACCGCTCTCTGGGTGGTGACATTATTTCTGTAAGAGATCTTGTCTTTTGTTAGACTAATCTCAGCCCACCGTAGCGCCCTGTGCCAGTACACTAATCCTTCTCCTCCCAGTTAGAGGACGGGGTTTATAAAGGTTTTGTGTGAGGGGGGTGTCTAACACAGGCATTGATTTTTAAAGGTTTCTGTGATTGAATCAGCAGGAAGAGGAATGTGTCTCAGTTGGACGTCTCATAAATATATTTCCAGGCTAAAGAACTATCACTAAGGCTAATTATATATTCAAAAGTAAGAGGTAGTTAAAAGAAGTAGTTGATACATTCTTATATTTAAAATCCCTTCTCAGATATAAATTTGCTTAGTAATTAATACATCTAATTAATGCTTTTTTTAGCACTTCAAAGGCTAGTGTGTGCATAGTAGTGAAACCTACACTTAAGCTGTTGATATGTTAAGTGATTATAATTTATGGACCCAAAAATGTCATTTAACTATGCAAATTGTTGCTTTTATTAACTCTTCCAAGGAGAATTTAGAAAATCCAATGCTATCTTGTCAATCCCGCAAACTTGCAGTGTGAACGAAAGAATGAATGTGAGCTCCATTGAACTCAGATAATTCAACACTAGGACATCTGGCATGCCAGGAAACAGCAGGGGGACCTGGAGTACCCCAACCCCATCAAGACACCATCAACTGGTTGTACTGGGGTAACTGCCAGTGGAATAACCCAGAGTGGGGCTTAGGCAACATTGACAAAATCAAATATCACAACATCTTATGACCAATACCTTTTTATAGCAATCATTTTATGATATTTTGACAATCAGTAATCATAATCATTTGTAATGTAGTATGACCAAGCAGATAGATGATTGATTAGATCAGTCAGGAAATTGTATCACTTTATTGTAATGCAGCCTTAATGACACCATTTAACTATATTAAGATAATTAAAATCCCAGACATATCATCTAGTCTCATCACAATATCGATATTATAACCATATATTGCCAGCCATAACCTATACCACACGATACGAGAACGAGACGCATCGCTGTTGGTTCACCCATGTGACAAATGATGAGAAAATAGACTGACATCTTCTGACTGATCTGACCGGTGCCACATTGTTTTCCCCTTTGTCCAACTTTTATGTGACACCAAGTAAGTGGCATTTTGACAGTGTTCAAACGAATAAATTGGGCTTTGCAGAAACACAGTTGTGAGAAATCACCCATTGCTGACATTAAACTAAAATATGACGACTGGCCCCCGCTGTCGGTCTGCCCCTACTTTGTGTTCTGCGCTGACCCTTAAGTGTTCACCTTGTTAAGGGTTTGAGTGCAGCTGGTATGGAGGTAGAGAGTTGGGGAGCAGCAAAGTTCAGGCATCATCAGAGGCGTGTTTGTCTCTGAGTGCATGCAGACTGTCTGGCTGCAGTGCAGCTGGTGAGAGAAGAGAGCTGGAGGGGCGGGGGGGGACGGAGCTCATGCAGCTGCCACTTTGATACCAGACTCTCATCAGAAATCACCTTTTTCCCTCAAATCGGTCAAACACTAGTTTTCTCAACCAACATTGTTGTGTTGCTGAGCCCGTTTCTGTTGCCGTGGCTCAATCCTGGTGGATCCTGAAATGCCCGGCCTGCATTCAGGATACACAATAATAAATATTTAACTGGACAATATCTGCATCTCAGTCCAGTTTATGGGTTTGCATTAAATTAAAATGATTCTGTAATTAAGTTATTAAAAAATCAGATATGTGAAACGTGTGGTGGTTCACATTGCCAAAGGTGTGTTTTTTCTACAATTTGTTGGAAAACATTGTTTCTTATACAGGGATTTTAAAAAAATTAGAAATTAATATTTTTTTGGTGATATTTTGGAGTAATTGTCTACTGGAGGTGTTCTCACTCTCCTATGAATTTTCCTTCAATTTCTATTCTATTTTTTTTTTTTGTTACCATGAATTTTTGTCTGAACTGTACTGTGTATTATGTTCTACATAATTGTACAGTTTTTAATTAAAATATCACCGCAATTCGATACCTTGTTATCTTTATGTTTTCACTGTTTGCTATAAAAACGTAACAAAATGTTTTGAATAGATAATGTTAAATCATATTCAAGTCAATCTAAGGCATCTATTTTTGAAGGTTGTGCAATTTAGTGTCTAGTATGTAGAAGAGTGCCACGCACAATGTGACTTGTTTTTCTCTGGCCTTTAAAGCATGCTCCTTGTTCCTTACAAATTCTGTTGAACAATTACAATGGTTAAGTGGCATTCAACTGCAGGTGCATTACTTCCAGTTGGATATTAGCTGATGTCTGAAAGGGGGGAATTAGCAATGTGTTGTATTAGCCTTTTGTAGTGCATTTTGCTCAGGCCTTCTTCATTTCCCAGTTTTCAATGCGGAACAGCGAGAGTCTCCGTACAGAACTAATGCCCATCACACATGTAAATGGTGTGAAAGGGCTGCTTAGCAAAGTGTTCTCATGTCAATCCTTGTGGAAATGGATACAATGCAAACATTACAGCTGAACTAACCACACATTCTACTGAGTAAAAAGTCCAAGGGTAGGAACTCTTTGTCTTCGGGGCTCTTTGAAAACGCAGGGGCAAATTCATTTGATTGAGTTCGCTTGCCAGGATTAGAGAGGGGAGACCTCTATTATGAATGCCCGGGGTTTGTTAAGTTAAGATCAATTCATTAGATTTTATTGCTCAGTGAGAAGCAGAAATGCGTTATTGTGGAGGCTTCATCACATATTCATGGTTTAACGTAAGTAGTAAATGTATTGAATTAAGTGTTCTTTCACAGTCTTTTCTGTGAAGGGGGGTGGTGCATATGAGGCGGCGCTGTGGCCTCTGCTCAGCTGACAGTTTTAATTGCCTAATGGGTTTTCTTTTTTCCCGTGCAAGAAAAAATATGTATTCTTCCACTTTGATCCTTTTTAGCAACAGATTATTTTGTTTTCTTGTTTTGGGGGTGGAAAAGGTGTAGAAAATGACTCAAAATTCCTTTTTACTACAATAATAGACTGATCATTTATTTTATTGGCATGAGCTGCCATAGAGATATTTATCTTATTCAGTAGCTTTTTTGTCATTGATACTTCCTACTTGATGCTTAAATTACTGGTCAGTCCTTAAAATAAGTCTATTCTGACAGTTCTGATATTTATAGTCTATAAATAAATCTTATTTATTCTCTATGCCAAATAGATAAAATTCATCTATTTGATATAGAGAGACATGTTTGATTGTTTCCTGTTCTCTTGAAATTGGTGACTGTAATTGCATTGCTAAATTAACTTTTTAAATTCTCCAGCCCGATGATGTGGAAGGGAAGATCAGGGAAATCATTCCTGCTGGGTTCAGCTGCAACACAGATGACTTCATCTCATTGTTGGAGAAGGAGGCCAACTTCAAGCCCTTCGGCACCCTGCTTCACACGTACAAAGTCCACAACGAGGAAGCCGGAGAGTTCACATACCAGATTCACAAGGTACATACACTGATCATGGCAGATTATGTCTCACCTGCCTTCCAGGCCTTTCAACTTTGGATCTCAACATTAATCTTGGCATTGTGTTAAAGGATAGGTTTGTAATTTTCCAACCCAGCCCTTAATAAAATGTTGGTTCCCATAATTTATAACCATAGCACAACCTCGCTGAGCGCTTTACCTTTACTAAACTTCCCGTTCTGCTGCAACTTCTCACTGTGCTAGTGTTTTTGCATCATGCATGAATCAATATTGAATAATGCCTACATGAAAACAATATCCTGATCAGATATTTGTCAACGGACTATCTGCTTAAGGTTGACTTGACTTGTCCGGGATTCCGTGAGTACCACGAGCGCCTGCAGACCTTCCTCATGTGGTTCATAGAGACGGCCAGTTTCATCGACGTAGACGACGATCGTTGGGACTTCTTTCTTGTGTGAGTGCCCTCCTTAACCAGTGTCACCCCCCCTCTCCTCCAACGGCCTTTATTGTGTCATTGAAAAACAAAGCACCCCTTTGAGGCGCTTTTGACCAATTACCAGGCCAGTTTGATTATATTTCCCCATAGGAGAATTGTTGATCTGGCAAGAGTTTCCTTTGTGCGCAAAGTCCTTTTCATTTTTTTTCAGGGGCAAGAGCTGAATTGAATGCTGTTGTCTTTTGAAACACTGAACAATGTCTAAACAGTAAAAAGAGCCTCTGCCAGTGTTTTCTTTACCCTGGCACCTATTAATACTGACAATGGGCAAATGGACTGAAGTGATTTTGAGGAGCTCAATCCCTCCTTCAAACCCTTCTCCTCCTCTAAGTTGCAGTACTCCAATTAAGTGCATAATGTATTCAGGTTGTAGCAGGTGTACCAATCGGCTCTGGCTGCTCCAACGTACTGACATCGGAGAAAGGGGGCAGGAGAATAAAAAGGGGTAAAATGGACGCTGCATGGGAGTGTGCCTGTAATTGACCTGCTTGCCTTTGTGTTTTATCTACAGATTTGAAAAGTACAATAAGGATGGGGAGACTCTCTACGCAACTGTTGGCTACATGACAGTTTATAATTACTATGTGTACCCAGACAAAACCCGACCACGTGTAAGGTAATTGCTAGGGTAGCACGTGCCTTCCCATTCTTTTGTATAAAAAAGGAGGGGGAAATTATACATTTCTTTCTCCTTTTTCAATCAAAGCTGAAATAACTGGCTCATGTAGCCAGGCCATTCAGCCCCAGTTTGTTTCATTAAAAGATCAAACTGTTGGATATCTAAAAACAACTTCCAGTAATCTACAAGTATTTTTTTCTTTAATGCAAAGATGTGCAAGTGTAATAATCATTCACTTGAGACCCTCATTTAACAAATTTGTCTACTAAATGGCTGTTTCCAGACCAATTTGTTAAAAATAAAAAATAAAAATTTTAACAAACTTGTTTAGTATTGTTTTAAATTCATGTCATTAAACATGTGAACGTCTCATTTACTAGCCAAATGCTGATCCTACCAACGTTCCAAGGTGAGGGTCATGGAGCTCAGCTTCTGGAAGCAGTGCACAGATTCTATTGCACTCTGGCTAAAGTACAAGACATTACAGGTAAACGTTTGTACGTATTTTGCGTATTTCTTTTTTTTATGAAAAATTTATGATTTTTCACTTTTACTTTAGTGAAAAAGTAGTTGTCCATTGTACCTTATTTAACAATCATTTGTTAAACAAATAATAAAACCTTTTCTTGAACAGTCTAAACCTTGCCTATTTTTTTCTTTAATACTAATAATTCTTTAATTGAAAGTAATCTATGGCCCACTATAGCATATGTAATTATTAATTCTGCCTGAGACTAATGTTTCTTCTTCATTGTTATTGAATATTTTAGAATTGTAGATTGGATATGTGTAAATTTCACTGTTGTCAGAAAGAGACATTTTCCATTGCGATTACATGACCAACTAAGAACTGAAACTGCGTATTAAATGACAGATGAGGTTTGAGACATGGTAGAGATTTGGAAAACAGGCTGCCATTGACTTTCCTTCATTGTCAACTCATTATAAATATATAATTTTACATTCTTTATTTCCAGCCGAGGACCCTTCAGAGAGCTATGTGAAGCTGAGAGACTACGTCCTGGTGAAGCTCTGTCAGGTCCTTCCGTCCTTCTCTGCAGACAAGTTGCATCTCGGCTTCTCTGAGCACATGGTCAAAGAGGCTCAGGACAAGTTGAAAATCAACAAGGTGCGAGCATTATGTGTGACAATCTGACAAATTATGAAATTAATTGCATGTTTCACAAACAAACCTTGTTTATTCTGTTATGACTTTTAATGCCGATAAACAATGTCAATGATAGGCCCCGTTTTCCTGTTTATACATATTATAGATATATTGTAATCAATTTTATATTTGGTTAGGGTTATCAGTCAAAGTAACTACTCCCAATGTCACACATACAGACCTCTACCAGATTACTGCATGTCGCACACTCATAACCTCTTCCTTAACACCAATTATTAGCTCTCTGGTTATTCAATAGTGACTGAGGTTTTCATTATCCAAATGCACTTGCACTTCCTGAGCAATATCTTTCTCCAATATACAACCATTAGAGTTAATACCTTGTCTACCAGCACAATTGGTTTAAAGGGTTCAAAGTAATTTTCACAAATGCACAAATTGTTGTTTCTTTCTTTTCTTCCAAAAGACCTGAGTCAAAACGAAATTCTAACATTTAAATATTGCCTGTCTAACCAGTTCCAATTATGGCATTGATTTTCTCTGTACTTTTTCTATGTTGCCAATTATCACAGGCAGAAGAATCCTTTGACACAAATAGACTAGATTGTGACTTTTTGTTATGCCGTGGCTCTTTCATCCAATAGACCCCTATAGGTCAGGTATCAGCAGGTCAGGCTGAATAGCTTGAACAAACCTGGAGCCATCCTGCAGCAATGTGCTTTAGAGCCCTCTTGAGACAAACTGTTGATTAAAGAAAACAAACGTGAAAGGGAGAAGACTCATAAATGACCTTGTTTATTTTGTTTCCCGATAGAAACACGCAAGACGAGTGTATGAGATCCTCCGCCTGAGAGCGACCGATATGAGCGACGAAGCGAAAGCAAGGGACTACCGCCTGGAGGTTAAAAGGAGGCTGTTTGGACCGTACAAGGTGCAGTATTATAATTACCGCGGGGAGGTTTCTCACACTGTACGTCGTTGGAGTGGACTAATAACTGCCCGCTGAATGAAACTGACGCGTGTTCATAAATATGAGCTCTGCAACAATAGGCCGGTGTGCCGTGTTCCAACATAAACGCTGGCTTTTCAGTGCACAAGGCAAAATAGACTCACTGAATACACTATTTTTCCCCAGCTGCTTATTGTCGCTATTTATTGTTACCTGTCAGAACCAGAAGACAAATTGATCCTCTGTCCCGTTCAAATTTATAGAATACCAAATGCTTCTTTGTTATAGCTACAATAAGCCGCACCAGAAGCCTGTGGTTTCGCCACTGTCGCACATTTTTCCTATTCAGGCGTGTTCCATTAGTCAGTATTTGCATTTGATTGATAGAAATCATTTTCATGATTCAAGCAGTTATTCAGAAGCATTTTATTATTTATTTATTTTTCTTTAGGTTTTTACTCTGTTGTTGCTGTGTATCAAAACTTGATTAGACAAAAACTATAAAACTGTTTTAGCTGTATAAACACCACAATATAACAGACTCCAAATCTAAGAAAATGTAATACTGACTCCAGCGTTTGCGTCACTGTTGTCCGGACCAACAGAACCTCCATTTCTCAGGTGTCATGGGTTTGTAAATGGTACCATCACATTCAGTATGATGACCATTATTGCATCGTACGTAGTGGCCAGATTGCTTTGACTTCATTGTGCTAGACTTTTAGTTTAATGCATGAAATGCAGTGCTTGTATAAAAAGAATACAAATCACAGGCTTGAAGTCACAATGGAGTCACTTGGGATGAAGCTCCAAGTGCTCATTTTTAGACACATAGACCACTCAATTCATTTTTTTGTATTTTTTGTACAAAAAAAACAATGCTGTTAGCAAAGCAGCATAGTGTACACTTTACATAATCCTAATATTTTAGAAATACTTACTGAGCTCATTCCTGCATTGGTATGGACACATTGTGTTCCTTTATTCAGTTTGATCTTCAGTACTAGTGCTGTTGTTCACATTTTCACATCATGTCAGTTTAGGTGGGTGTCCTTGTCTGTGCCAGGCCTACAGAAAAACATTTTGAGGAAACCCCGGAGGCTAGAATGACTTGTGTGTACTCATTTAACACTCCTGCCAACCTGTTTGCTTGTGACAATTTCTACTTGAGTAGCTCAGTGAACCTCTGCATTCCAGCCATTAGAGGATTGGCTGTCAGCAGTGTAA
>OMKR01012454.1:3263-22297 GCA_900302355.1 Cyttopsis rosea | reverse complement strand
AAACCATAAAAATAAAAAATAAAAATACACCCCTCTCATAATATCTGTCACAGCAAAACCGAAGGGGTTTATTACACCTCGGGAGAATGAATACTCCCACACAGCCCTAACACGAGGCATGTAAGAGCCGATAGCAATGGAACGCTCTATACATCTGTATACATTTTTAACGGTCCCGAGAGGAGTCTGGGCCTTAAACACACTCTGAGGCCTAAGATTGATTTCCCAGACTGAGAAGACTGTGATTGGCTGCACAGAGAGAACAGCCTTTACATGCAGGCAGCAGGTGGCCGGTGTCAAGATCTATTGCTCTTACTTCTCCCGGGTCTAAAATAAGAACACAGACCTTTCCTACTGTCAACACAGAGGTACTATAATATTTATGATGAAAAGGATAAGAAAACAAATCATCCTATGAGCGTGACCCTATAAATACCGGATGTTATATCTGTAACATTTATAACGTGCATTGAAAAATAACAAAATTCTTTGCATATTCAAAATTTTGTGATGATATATTTTAATATTTGCATTCAAAGAGGACAATGTAGACCTCTTTACACCTTGTAAGCTCTCCCGAGCATTATGTATATATATATATATATAGCCTTTGTTTGATTTTTTTGGTGACAAAGGCTTATTGTACTGCTATGTTTATTTCGAGTCGTTCTTATTGATTACCGTACTAGTCCAGATTTAAATGCCTGAAAGTTAATGGATAAAATTGGTATAAAGAACCCTGCTACCCCCAGAAACGTTCCAGTTTATTCCATGCAACGACCATATTTAACCAGACATTCTCCTTTTTGGAAGACTATTTTCAGAGCTAATTTGTCATCTAGTATCCTTGCCATAAGCCACACGCTACATGCCTTTCTATTTTGGCGACTGGGGTTTCATGCGGCCACACAACACCTTCCAAGATCCTGTTGAGATCACAGTTTTGGACTCACTAACGAGGCTCATAGCTTCCTTAAGCCATCTGAAGTCGGTTTCACAGAATTATTAGTCAATGATAAATAAAGACCCCGAGCAGGAATGTGAGTGAAAGAAAACACAAATGCTGGAACTGCAATAATTCTTGTCAAGTTCTTCACAATTAAGACATTATGGAATCATAAAAAATAAAAATAAAAAGCTTTGGAATGGCTTCAGGAGAAGATTAATAATTAAAATGAAGAAGGAAAAAAGAAAAAAATATTCAGAAATTAACAAAATGATATCCAGTCTAAACAGTGGTAATGTAGACTCATAAGTGGGTATACAGATCAAAAAAAGACATAAACAGCCCAATTAAATGAAAAGGGCATAGTGCAATTTAAAAAATGTGTTAATTAATGTTTTAAATGACAAGAAAGGTGTACATTTATCTCAAATCCTTTAAAAAAAATCACAGTTTTCAGTTAATTTTGAATAGACTCAAAACTCTGTATCCATGGTGTCCTTCAAAAATTCTCTTGGAAGTGTCCAGCTGAAAAGAAAAAATATATATATTTCAAACAACATTTCAAAATGATTTATCCACAATACAGTTGATAACATACAAAACAATACGACTTTATCATCCTCCATTGACACAATTTGTTGCAGAATTAGATACGTGTTACACAATTATATGACATTTGATGTTTGATGTTGAAATGTCTTTATTTTCGTGCTTGTTCATGTGTTATATTATGTTTGTTTCGGTATGTCTTCCTTAATGTCTTCATTAATGAAAATACCACAGCAAATATCTGTCAACCTTTTACAGCCTAATTTCTAATACAGTTAAGTAAGGGGAAAAAATTGTTGCTCAGTACAAAACGAACTACTTCACTTTTACAGTCTTTCACCTTCAATTTTCAAATAATTGAGTATTAGTATTTGTATTTCTGGAACCCGTTAATTACTAATTTCCAAATGGTGTTTGATTCTCTGTGAGAAAGCAGTTTATCCATAAATTATTTCTAGTAATAATTTTAATTTTCATTGTTGATGGTTTCTTTTCATTACACAAAGATAGTTTTAGTTAAAGATGAGAACACTGATGTGTTTCCTCTGTTCTATTGTCTTCCAGAGATTTCCAGATGTTGATGGAAGTGAGCAACGGCAATGGGCTGGAGCCTGATATGTCCCAGCAGTATCCTCCCCCCTTACTGCCAAAACCCGGGAAAGACAATGCACGGCTTCAGAAACTGAAAAAGAAGAGATCCAAGAAAAAAGGGGGGCCCTCTCAGACACCTATCCCCTTCCGTGCTTGTTTGTCGCCTGTCAATGAAGCAAGCACTGACCTTGAGTACAGTGACCAGGCTTCTCCCCCTATGACTCCGGATTCAGCCTACCTCGGGGACTGCTCAGTGTCCAGTTTCCCATTTGGCTCATTCTATAATCACTCCATGTCTCCCTCACCTCATCCACGCAGCAGCCCCTTTGGTCAGACAGAAGGCTTCCCCCAACAGTCATGCCCACCTCCTATCAGGACATTGGAGGAGCAGGTGGCACCACTATATGAGTGCTCATCTTTTTTATTTGACGATGACACTCCTTTGACTATCTCATCATCACCCCCGTCATCCCCACCCAAGAGAGATTTAGCACCTCCTTCTCCCCCACCTCTTATCCAGGCCATGAAACAAGGTTCCCTTGGGTCTTCCCATCCTCCTTCAACACCAGTGCCTGTGCTCCAGTCTAGCCCGAAAATATCCACTCACAATCTCACTCTCTCCCTGGTTGGCCCCTCAAACGGCTCAGAGAAGGCTCCTTCTCGAATTTCGGATCTACCTCCTGTTCCAGTACTGCGATCAGTTTCAGTCGCTCAGACACAACCTTTTATTGCCAGCCAGCAGGACAGCAGGACAAACACACAGTCAAAGGACAAGGCTCCAAGCCAGACATTGTCATTAACTTCCACAACTACTTGTAATGCCATTTCCACTTTCAGCCAAACGCTCCCTGGGGTGACCAGCTCAAAGATGTCACTTATTGAGGCAGTAAAAGAAAAAAGTTTGGATGCCCAAGCAACAAAGATCTACACATCCAAGGCAATATTCTATGAGATTTCCAAGCCCCCCTCAATTCAGGACCTCACATCACTCAATGCATCCTACCAGGGAGCCTCATTATCTACTGTACGAGAGAAATCGGCTATGTCTGTGATGAAGATTGAACATGTAGTTCCTGTATCCTTGACGCAATCTGGGAGACCAAAAACACCATCTTGCGCACCCTGTCGGGGATCCACTCCTGTCTTTGAAATATCAAGACCCAACCCACTCTTATTTGCTCCCAGTCCAACTTTCAGCTCCTCCCAGGATTTACAACCTTCGGTTATTAACAAGGGGAAAAAGCAGAACAAAAATGTAAAGCAAATTAGCAGTCTAAGTAAGCATCCCACTGCGATAGAAGTACCAAAACAGACTGGATTATGTAGTACTGCAAACAAGCATTCTCTGGAGCTAATCAGACATCATGAAGGGATTGAGAGTCATAATACTGAAAGGCAAGCAATAAATTCAGCAGGTAGTGACGATAACATGATTCCCAGAGAAAGTTTAGCACCGTGCACAACTCTACAGGATTTGCCTGCGGTCAGACCGCCAATCCCAAAATTAAAATTGGATCCAATTTCGGAAGTTGGAGGTTTACATTTGTCAAATTCCCCATTAACTCTCTCCTTCCCCATAAACACAACTTCAAATCTTAACCCCATAACAGTGATTTCAATGGAAGCGCTACAAAGTCCAAAACCCCCGTCACACAGCTCTCGACCGCCTGGCTCACCTGCGATTGAGGCACGCAAGTCTTTATCATCACTATTGGGTTCGCAAATGGCATTAGCATCCTCAAAGCCGAAATCACGGTCAACATATTATGGACTTACTCCATCTGAATATGCTGCCTATGGTGGGATTAGGACGAACAGTACATATTATAGTCAAGTAGCCCCCAAGGTTAATGAGTCATCATCACATAAAACACAGTCTAAAGGAGAAGTACAAGGATTGTCTGCCACAAAGTCGGAAACAGCTACGCCTAAGCCTAATGGACATCATTCTATTCTCTCCTCAATGGAATCTTCTGCTGTTGATGTTTTGCAGCTATCTACACCTTCAAGAGACTCTGAACTTGCAATGGAGCAATCAGTCACACTTAACAAAGACATTATCCAAGGCAGTCAATCTGAAGCTCCCACAAATGGAATACAAATGATACAAACATTCAATGTGGACACAATAAAACCAGAGTTTCCAACTGGCTTAGCACAAAAGGCAAGGCAGCAATCAACATGTGAAGTGACAGCACCAAAAGCCTCCTATTCTGAGGCTACAATACCAATACCTAAAGCAGGTGAGGTACACACACAAAATGTGCCACCATTTTCAATGGAGGCACTGCTTAATACAGTTGATTCATGTCTGACTAGTAGCAAAAGTCTGTCACATTTTTCCTCTCCCTCTGTGAACAAAGACAAGGAGCAGTCAAACACACACATTCTGAATGGAGATTTAAAAGCTGTCTTTTACAAAGGTGACATTCTGGAGAAAGTTCCCACTATTCAAAGTCCAAGGGTTGATACTCCTGTTAAAACAGTACAGAATATAGTAATTAGTTCAAATGAAGCAGAAATAACAGGCTCGCCGCAAAATCAACTCCTCCCTGTCCTACAATCAGCTCCGTCCACTGTCAAGCCAGTTGAAGTGCACAGTCATCTTACAAAAGCAAACACAGGAGATGAGCAACCTTACCAAAATGCTGAGGATCCTGCTGTCATGAGCAATGCAAAAGTTGAATCTAAAGTTTCCAATCAAGGCAGCGTTAAGCAGCGTGTCAATGTGAGAAAAGCAGTGTCAAATGTTGTACCCAATAACACAATCTTAGAAAACAATTTCCCATTTATCTCTACCAATGCAAATGATCTTCCAAGCAAATCAACCAATGTGCCCCCATGCTCAAATATATTTTACGAAAAAGCAAACGGCTCCCAATCCATTCCATATAAGCCGATTACTGCATGCGTAAGTAATATATGTAAAGCCAACCAAAACATAGAAACAGCACAACAAATCCATCTCAACCAAGCGACTCAAATTCCTATTAATCCTTCAAAGGAAGACAAGATCCATGGCCAAAAGTTATCAGATCCAACATTTCCCCTTAAATCATCACAGTTATTAAGTGTATTAATTGATACAGATTATTCCCTTTCAGAAACCAAGCTCCCTATCCTACCGATCAGTTCAAAGAAAGCAGACAACATTTCAGACTTAAATATATCTAATATGCCCAGCAAAAAGCCTACAAGCCCCAGCAAAGGTAACAGGAAGAATGTGCTGCCAAGCACATCAAGCAATGCATCCAATATCCAGAGCAAAGTTGTTAGAGAAACCCATCTCTCAGAGGCCAAAGTGGAAGCATTAACCACAAATGTTGTCATAAAAGAGGCCACAGTTACTGACATCCCTGTGGCTGAAGTAACACTTAACAACATCATTGCTAAAGACCAATTACGGCTCATAAAAGCAAACATGGAAACGCAGTTCCCCAGTAATCCCGCTGTTGAAACCAGGATATTCAGCAAGTCAACAGCAGAAGCTAATTTGCAACAAAGCTACAATTTAGGAAATGTAGGTAACTTGTCAAGAAAAATACCCACAGAATATACTAAAGGAAACACACAGCTGAAGAGACAAATCCGTGGAGCCAATCTTTCTCAAAATCCTTCCTCTGAATTGATAACTATCAGCAAGTCTACCATAGAAGATAGTTTATCTGCAGAGCCAGGAAATTTAGAGCCTATTGTATCTGGAAAGCCGTCTATAGCAACACTTAAATCAAGCATTTTGAATGCTGGTAGCATTATTCCTACAATTAAAAACAATCTCCACAACCAACCTTGTATAGAAAATATTTTTTCTGTAGAAGATAAGATGGAAACGAATAGGAAAGGAATAATTGATGCTAGGTTTCCAAATACATCTACTGTACCATCTAGCCCTACCATGAGGCATATCACACAACCAATCTCTCCTTTAAATGAAAGCCAGCACAGTCCAAAGCCTGGCATTGATCCATCACACCTTGAGGCCTGTCAAACGAGATGCAACATAAATCCCAGGTTAGGGGATAAACAAATATGCAGTCCTATTTTTCAGAGGAGAACTTGGGGAACAACAGAGCCCAAATTAGCCAATCAACCTACTGTCACTAACAATGGTAGGCAATTAATAAGCCCGTCCTTAGAAATGAAACCCTTTGTGAAACTTCTGAATGATAAAAGATATTCCCCCACTCTTGGCTTCATAGGAACTGACGCTCCCAGTAGGCCTACCCAAGCCCTTACAAGGCCTCATCAAACCCCTTACAGCATTGCTCATAATGGCCATCCAGCTGTGAATGAGTTGGACACTGATGTTAAAGTAAAACACTTTTTGAAACAACATATCGAAACAAAAGAGTATATAGAAATAAACACTGTTGATGCACATTCATCACACCTTGCTCAAAATACTCAGCCCTCTGCTAAAGCCATCAGCGATGTTAAAGCCCCTCTACGCACCTCTAAAGAATCCAATGCCTTTGCAAAAACTATGACTGGAAAACAAACCCCATCTTTCCCAGAACCTATGCCATGTAACGCTCCTATTATAAGTACCGCCATATCTACTCATTCTTCTCAAATGATTCATCCTTTGAACCATACTACAGAAAGTTTACCTACTGTAGATGTTAAGACAGAAATGATGAAGACAAACCCTTTTATTGCAACTCTCCCAAATAATACAGATAGTTGTACCACCCAGCCCCCCTCCAAGTTCACCTCAGAAAGCATTACTCATCCAAACAAAGAAAAAGGTACAACATCAACATGGGTCCTAGCTACCAGTCCTGCCATACAACCACTTTCTCCAACAAATCAGATAGAAGGTAATCAAACCTCAAATTCTACTTTGGGGGGAAAACTCTCCACAGTACCTCTAGCAAATATAGCTTGCATATCTTCCCCCACCCCCATCATGGCTGACAACCCAAAGGCATATATAGAGACCCCCACCACTGAGCAGTCTGAACTTAGACACCTCTCCAAAATACAAAATAAGGCTAATCAAACATTGGTTGTAGAAACTGATGCTTCTGACAAAGCACCCATCAAATCTGTTCTAACTCCCACACATATAAGTCATGTACAGCCTCCAGAAGACTCAGGGAAAGAGAGCATTTCCCAAGCAAACAGAGAAACAGATACTGTCATGAAACCTCCCAAAGTTAAAGGTGCTGTGATTGACTCTACCACTCCTGCCTCTCTGCCTCAGGCCTCAGTCTCAGTCAAAGCTCCATCACCAAACAGAGGAATGCCAGCGCCATCTCGGCCAAAAGCTGGACTCAAAGACATGGATGTACCGGAGAGCAGAGCTGCAACAACTCTGACGGAAGCCCCCCAAAGCACATCCTCTACGAAGTCAACGACATCAACTGCATCTTCAACTACTGATAAGAAGGGCGCTGTAGTGGAGGGAACTCCCCCTTCCACCGAAACCAAAGCAGTACAGAAACCCAAAGGCCTCAAGGCCAAGCTCAGTGGGTGGTCGCGCCTCAAAAAACACATGGTTGTCGAGCCTGAGGAACCCCAGTTTCCACAGCCAAACGCAATATCTCAGACAGAGTCAAGTGGCAGCAAGACAGTGAAGCAAGAAAATAACAATGAGGCATCGGCAGATCAATCCTCTGGACTGGAAGTAGCCAAGAACCAAGATAGCCCTAGGGCGCTGAAGATGTGGGATGCTGTCCTCTTTCAGATGTTCTCTACCAAAGAAAAAATAATGCAGCAGATCAGCTCCAAGAAGGACAAGCCGGACAACAAAAAAACCTCCAAAGACAACCAGACAGAAGTTCCCTCCTTTGTCAATAGGCTGCCCATTCTACTGTACAGTCCCCGTTTCAATGCCAGGAAGCTAAAAGAGGCTGCAGAGAAGCCACTTACCAAAATAGCCACGGTGTTTGAAAGGGGACTAATAAGTCGCAAGAACCAGGAGGAAGAACCAAAGGACTTCAATAGAAAAGCGAGAGGATTTGGAGCCTCGAAAAAGGAAAATGTGTAACTTGAACTGATGATAGAGGGATAAATGTCTTGTGAATAATGGGGAAAAAAATATTGTGGAGAAAGAAAAGTAAATGATACAAGCATCATCAACTTTCTTTTAGGTGTCCGTAGTGCATTTTTTGAGAAAGGGGAATGTCATTGAATCATGTCTTTTAGGAGGAGGACTTTCAAATGAGTACAATGAGTACAAGGAAATGAGTAATCCTCTAGTTATCCTACAAGAAGGCCCTTTTTGTGTACACACTAATAATTGGTATATGTCCAATAAACATGCAAACATTTGTACATGCAAACATTAATATCAAATGCAATGTATTTCACTCAAAGGTAAACAATTTATAATTACGAGAATTGAGCAATGTTTAGGAGGATTATATTTCTCATTTTATATTTTCTTTGACATTTACAGTATTGCTCTACAGTATTTACTGCCCTATTTGCTGCATTGATGCATGCACATATACATTTATCTCCAGAAAGATAGATAGTTAATCTATCTGCACAGAGCTAAATGCATATCAATTTTGAGATTATATTGAGGTGATACAGTCCCCGTGCTTGTTCATTTTTTCATTTTTTTTTCTAAACAAGATAAGCTATTTGTGCACACCACTGGAAGGGTGTTTTTGTATCACTGTATGTAATAAAACAGGGCTTTTACATTCCTGGTACATCAGGGTAGCAATGTGCGTAGACTTGTAGTAGTCACGAGAGGACTGATTGTGTCGACGATTGTAAAGGTTTGTTCAGCAAGTAGCAGAAGGGAAGTGAACAGATACTGCGTAGAAGAAGGCAGAGAGTGAGATGGACGAGTTCTGATCTGAAAAAACGGACCTGGTAGTTTCCTCCATTCACCGGCTGTTTCCATTGTTTTATTGTCACACTAGATGGTTTTGCAGTAGAACAGGGCCTCCAAGCAAAAGTAACACTAAAATCTGTCAAATTAACTGGTAGAGTGGACTAACGTGTCGGTCACAAAATAACAGTGATGCAAGTCTCAGAAATGATCCCTCGGCACCACTTGAGCTGAACACACCATTTGCACTGTAAGATGACACGAGGAAATAGTTTGTAAGGACGAGAGGAAAGGAAATCGGAATGTGATATCGAATGTATCGTGGTATTGTATGGAACTGCTGTTTTAGTAGTTCATTGTTAACGTTTTGATCTATACAATGGGTTTTTATTGTCTCTGCTGTCTCCAGATACCTGTCATTATGTAGAATTACCATTAGAAATGAAGGGGACATAACACAGCCAAATTTATTGCATTGATGCTTAAGCTGAAACATGTATGTTTTGAATACAGTGTGATTGTTGAAAAAGCATAAATTCAGTTGCAAAACGTATTGACTCCTGAATATTATTATTATTATTATTATTATTATTATTATTTATTATAATTATAATAATAATCTTTTAAGGCAGAATTTCAAATATATCACAACACATATCATTTGCCCTGTTCCCAATAATTACATACTGTATGACCTTGACAGAGCAGTCTTGTTAGGAGTGTTAGGGGTGCTATTATTTATATTATTATAATAAAAGAAGAATATAGTATTCCATCTAGTGCCCATGTAAAACAGTAACTATAGAATCCCACAGGACAATTGGATTCAGCCACTTTGTCCCCGATCCTGTGTTGATCCAGGCAGATCATTTCCGTCCTGCACCTCCAGATCAAAGTCGCACCTCATCTGCCAAACTGATGCACTCTGCGCCATTTTCAGAGGAACATTACAGGGATCTGGGCCAGATTTGAATGTTCAGAGCAGATCTGGGCCAGCTGCTGTGGTGGATCCAGCCCGTTTTCTATGTGTAAAACTATGTTTTTACACTGATAGATTGTAGAGCCATGGGTCATTTCTATCCATAGGTACTGTGGGGTTGGGTGGATATATTGATTTAATATCAATATTGTGACATGACACTAGATATCGTCTGGGATTTTGGTTATTCGTAATGTCGTGATATTTAAATGTTGTCCTTAAGGCTGCATTACAGTAAACTAAGGCAGCTTTCTGAACTTCATAGACTGTTCTAGCTCTTCTAATCAGTACCTCTGCCTGCTTGTTCATAATATCCACATTAATAATGATTGTTTCTCAAATGTTTAAGACTCCTCTTACCTGACTGATAGCTTGCATATTCACTGTAGTCCTGATTATCGTCAGCAACTTTCTCATACTTCCCATGACCCGTCACCACAAATCGGTGTCTTTTCCCAGAGGAGTTCCCCTGAGATACGTCGACAACCACAAAATATATGCTATATAACTTGCGTACTGTATATATATTTATATAAGACAACAAAATCCTAATGCAGAAAAAATGTATAATTTTGAACTGTTGCAGCAAAACTAATAATATTATCTTGACTGAAAGCAAATACCTTGCCTCCTCTTGCAGGAGAAGTTGTATCAGTAAGGTTCTCCCATAGGTTTTTCTTGCTCAAAACATCGCCAGGTTTTATTTCCTGCAAGAGGACAATGAAATACTCACTGTAGGTTTGACACTTCACTACAGCAGATATTGATCGACCACACATACAATAATGCAACAATATGGAAGCGCAAAGAAAAATGCGAACTTTTGTTTACTGAGATGACATTTAGAAGAAATGAAGCAATTGAGTTACCTTAGCTAAATAAAAGGCAAGGAAGAAACCAGACGTATGGAAAGTTGAAGAGAAAACTGAGAAAGAAAGAAGACGTTTTGAGAGAAACCACAGTTAAGGGCTTAGGCGGCAGAATTCAGTGAAAACATATTAGAGTAGAGCCAAGCAAAAAATGAATCAATGAATCAAACAGCAAATAGAATTTGTGAGTGCCACATGTAGAGACGGTAAAAGAGCTGATGAGTAAAGAGAAATTGTGACTTACTGCTGGTTTGGAAGGGGAGCTGCTCCTGGTACTCTCTGGACTTCCCTTCACCCAGTGGTTGATGAGGTCGGCCACGCCTACCTTGATACCTTCTGCATCCTGAGACAGAAATATACAAAAATACCTCAGCTGGAGGGGTAAACTTTTCAAAACTCACCCTGAGACTACCCTGCATTGTCTCTGAGTTTTTGTCATCAGACAACTTCTAATAATTGTCATCAGTTAAAAAGCTACCAAAACAAATAGGGCAACTCTCAGCACGACAGTCCAAAGTAAAAAGAAGAACTTAAAAATTGTACCATCCATTTCTTTACTTTTTTAAAACAAATTCAGCAAAAATTGCCTGCTGATTGAAGCTAGCTTGGCATCCATAAAACGGGTCGGGTGGAAATCTGTTTGAATGGGAGGGTGGCCAGACCAATCTTGCCGGAGCAAATGAAACATGAGCTCGCTGATTGGTCTGGGTCCCAGGTTAGATTGAAGCTATGTGACCAATCAGAGTCGAGCATTCCACCGTCCTCATGAACCTTGGATGGCGTGGTTTTGACTGGGTTCTGGCTCCAGGCATCACCAGCTTCAAACAGGTTCTTCTTGGAGGAGACAGGCTCCGTGGGGCTGGGCAGGTCCGTCAGCACCAGCTTTGCTGCTTTGAGGTCATTAGAGGAGACCTGGAAGAACCAAGCAGCATTCAGTTCTGGACGGTGGGATACATACAGGGTCGTGATGAAACGTTCTGTGTGGGTTTTCACCTGGACGGCATGTGTATAGTTCTCCACCCTGTTGTCAATCTTGGAGACAGCTATGGGTGGCAGCGACCTTCTCAATCTGTTGGAACTTCAGGAAAAAAAAAAAAGGAAAGAAACAAATCTTGAGCAAGGAGTCCTTTTGAAATTTGACCAGCCGTGGTTGAAAATATCATTCTCTTCTTTCTCCTCTTTCTATCTCTATAGATTTTTATTTCTTCTCTTCTCTTCATAATCATAAACTGCAGGTCATTTACTGTGTGTTGCATTGTTCATGAACATCACCTCACCTTTTATTCACTTCATTTAAGGGATCTGTTGTTGTTTCGCTGATGATCTAAAAAGAACCCCAAAGAAAAACGATGAGATGGGCACACATTTACTCTTTATAATACAAAGTATAGACAGAAAAAAACAAAACGTAAAAGACCTATTAATAAAACGAGGCACACAAACACGGCCATCAAGATAGTAAAAGCAGTCATAACCATTTTCTTCAAACATGTTTTTCATCAAGCTTCAAGCAGGCTAAGATGAAACATTAAATCTTTGCTAGCAATGCCTGGGGCCACGTGGCAAGCGGCAAAGCTAAATGTGGCGCTTTAATGACCATACATCAACTAAATGTTTGCAAATTTTGTTAAAGATGCAGTGTGTAGAATATAGCGGCCACTAGCAGTGAGGCTGCAGATTGCAAACAACTGAATTCTCCTCCGTGTCCGTGGCGGTGCAAAATGGCGGCGCCCGTGGAAGAGAATCTACGGTGGTTTGTCCATTCTGGGCTACTGTAGAAACATGGCGGTGCAACAAGGCGGCGTCCGTTGAAAGGGCTCCAGCCCCCATGGAGATATAAACGGCTAATTCTAAGGTAATGAAAACACAACGATTCTTATTTTCATGGGATTATACACTAATTAAAACATACTTGTGAATATTATATTCCATTTCTGCCAAGTCCGTTCCGCTAGACGCCACTAATTCTACACACTGCACCTTTAATGAATGGTAGGTTTTTTTTATTTTGCCACGTTAGCATTCCATGATTGGCCAACCTCATTCAGAGTGCTTAATCAATTATTTTGATTTATTTGGTTGGAAGAAATGGTAAAAGATGTACACTAAATGATTTTGAGGCTCAGCTCCTATGTTTAAGGGGAAAAAAAGAGTTAAATTGATATTTTTTACATCGTGATAGTATATTATCCTGGGTCTGGTGGTGCATTTTACTGTGAGCTCCCCTTTTCATTCTGTGTGGAGACACTAGAGGGCACCGAATGAGAGGCTGGATGGCTTGTTCTACTTTCAGTCAGCATATGGCATTCTGCAAGGACTGACAGCATGCATGGACACGTTCTGTGGCACTACACAGACTGCTCGATCAGTGATACTCAGCCATTACAGTCCATGCCACCCACACCCCAAAAAACAAGCAAGGGCTTCCCCCCTTGATGGAGTCATGAACCATGAACATACAAAGATATCGCACTGCTCTGCTATATCATACCAACACTTTTTTTTAAAGGAATATTCCACAGGTTTGACCTTTCCAGCACCCAGTGAACTCCACTGAGTGCTCCCATGGTTTCAGTCATGAAATAAAATAGCGACCAAACCCGAATAACTGTCCAGTTTTGCCCGTTGCAGACAGCGTAGTACCACAGAGAAAGTTTCCACAGGCAACACAGCTATCAGCCGACTCATGCAAGTGACTTACGGGGTAAAACCGAATGAGAAGTTTCTAGTGGAAGGGCGCGGTGCAAGAAAGAGAAGAGACTTTGGTTGACAGGATGCAAAAATGAACACCATCATATCATATAGAATATTGATTCATTTGTGATAAAAGTGATGTGTAAATAACAGCATCCAGATAAGATTGTCCAGACATCGGTAGAAATGTAGAAATGTGACGTTAGATTAGGGGGGGGTCATCAGATACCTTAAAAGTTGGCCCCATGGGACCATAGGGGTTTAGTGACACCGCGCCTTTGTTTCCAGAAAGGCTCAGGGTGGACTTTGTCTGCTGACTGGCCTCCATCGTGCTCCTCTCACTGTCCGCTGAGTCCCATGTGGTCATGGGACTTTCCTCCTACCGATAAGGAATCAATAAGTCACACATTCCCTTTAAATGTATCACTAATCAACATATATTTAAATGAATGCAGTCCATGCACATTTGAAAGCAGAGGATGAGCCAATACCTTTTTCAATTGAAAACCCCATTGTTAGGCTACATTGTCTGTTAATAGTGAAAGGCAACTAGGACAAAGTGGTTGACGGAGTCACGTTGACACATTCTTGTTCTAATATTATCATGGGAACCTCACCTCATACGGGAGAAGTCTATACTCCGCCTCCACTTCCTGGACCCTACATCTTTTCTCCAGACCGCGGTGGAGGTCTCCCATATCCAGTTGTTGTTCACGCGCCGTCCCAAACTCCTCCACGTCCCACTCCTCGCCTCCCCCGTGTCTCTGGTAGGTCTCCTCCAGCCTCCTATCCCTCCCCAGGGCGGCCTCGCTCACCTCCCCATCCACCGCGTTCCTCCGGTCAGCTGGGATGGAAGTATAGCTTGGGAAGACATCATATACAGATGGAGGTCAAACACAGGACCTTTTGTTACTTGACCAAGTAAAGCGAAAACGTCGTCCTGAGGTGCAAATCGTGAGTAGACAAAGTGATTGATAGTATACGAATGTTCTGACAATATCTCAATGCTCCTTAAAGCAGTGATTCTCAACCTTTTTTCATATCAAGGACCATCAATTTGATAAACATTATGCCGCTGACCCCATTTGATACGATTTTCTATCTGCCAGCACATTTTGTCTCTGGAAACTACCTTGGGTTAATTGTTCTGGACTTTAGGGTGGAAGTTGTTCTCTCTGTCGGATCTTTGGGGCGCAGGTTCTTGGCCTCCTGTGACACCAGAGCTGTCGATCTGCATGAGATCAGAACTTCCTTTTTCCTGTCACAAATCTGGAACAAAAACAGCGCATTGTGTATAATGCTTTGTCAGGGTTATTCACTTTGTATTTACTGTATACTTTATTAAACCCTCATTTTAGGGTAATATTGAGTCATATTTTATGCAATATCTTAATATACACAGTACTGCTTACTGCAGCAATCACATTTCCCACTATTTCTTCAGATTTCCATCTCGGGGATTATTGAAGTTCATTTACTGTATAACGACTCTATTACTCTCTAGCTAGAAAAGGCCCACTGCCCAGTCTCTGTCTCTAACTTTCCCATTGGTCTAGCCCTATCTACAGGAAAAGTTGTAAAATGCATCATTTGGACCTTTTCTTCTGCTTGTTGTGAAGCTCCCTGAGGGCCGCTGCTTCCTCTTGGCTGCCATCCCTGCTCCTCCTCCTCCTGCTCTGCTCCTTCTCCTTCGAGGTCAGACTTCTTTCTCTGCGTACACTGTCCCTCCTTGCTGGTCGGTCTCCTCTCCTGTACCTCGTGGCCCTGGACGGGTTTCTTGCGCTTCTCCAACCTGTGGCTCCAATCGCTGAAGCCCTCGTCCTCGTCCACGAAACCCTGACACCTCGGTTTCACTTCCTCTTCCTCACACCTGACAACACAGTGGAGAAAGGTTAACAGACATCCTTGCAAAAGCCTGAAATCCAAACTGTATGCCCCTTTTCTTAGTAAATATGGGGAAATATCTGCATTGAACCAGCTTGATGCAGATATTTCACAGTGTGTCCAGAACCGAGGCTGCATGCAGCATGAAATTAGGGTTCTGCTTGTGGACATACACAACCTTCTCATGAATATCTTCCAAATACTGGATTATCCCTTGAATGCATCACTTCCCTCCCAGTCTCTTCAGGGGAGCTGAAGAGAGCCAGCTAACTAAGTTGCTCAGGGTAGCTGTTAGGCATAATTGAGTAAACCAGTGGATTTTCACTATTGTTTAACGCCACATGTGGATGTGTTCAGAGAGCTTGTGTTTCAAAAGAACCATTTAATAGACAGTAGAAAATGCATGAAAATTGCCTGAAATGTTTAAACCAATCTCAGGGCACCCCCTGAGGTTGGGCAGGGAGAGGAAATGAGGCTTTGCCAGTTAAACAGCTGCCCTGCGTGTCTGACTTCCTAAAATACGTATTATTAATGTAGGCACGAGGCCAGCGTCCCACCCGGCCAACAGGTGGGTGACGTCTCCTGAGGCTCAAGGCTCCACAGAAACAGAAATAGTTCCCATGGACACAAATCAGACTGGCCTTCTTCAAACAGGATGGCACAACTGCATCCTGTTTCCCGCCTGACTCTGAGCGATGTGCCGCCTCATCCATTCATCACCACATCAGCCGTTCATCATCATAACAACTTTCACCTAAGGCTGACGTGACCTCTTTATAGTCAGAACCTTACGAAACAGTAATACATATATCTGCCATATATCAAAACATTTATTTATTTAATTAATATATATGTATTTATTCTATGTATTAAATGTATGGGTCATATTGTATAATACTTTATATTATTGTATTGTAGTTGTATATTGTATTGTACAATGTATGTATATATTGTATATTTTTCTATTTTTGTATATTGCCCAAAAAATGATATTTTCTATTTAAATTCTTTCATTTCTTATCTTTTATTGCCTATTTCTTCTGATGTGTGCTGCTGCTGCACCGCAATTTCGGTTAAAGTATCTATCTATCTATCTATCTATCTATCTATCTATCTATCTATCTATCTATCTATCTATCTATCTATCTATCTATCTATCTATCTATCTATCTATCTATCTATCTATCTATCTATCTATCTATCTATCTATCTATCTATCTATCTATCTATCTATCTATCTATCTATCTATCTATCTATCTATCTATCTATCTATCTATTACCAGTACTGTTGGTAACATCACCGTTGCAAAGTCTCTGACATGTTTACGGAGCTGGACTCTGACTCAGCACGTAAAGCGAAGCAAATCTTTCCCTCCGCTTAACAGCAGCTCAGCCAAGTGTGTAAACAGATTGGCCATAACGATTAAGCATGCAGTCGCTTGTAGCGTAATCATGACTAAAGCTTAATGGGACTCGCTTGGAAACACTGCGAGTCTGTTCGTCAGCCACAGCGTGAGATCAGTGGCTTTTCAGACTATGTGGGTCAAAATCCACTGGTGGGTCACCGTGTTTGGGTGAGTGGCGACAAGGATGCAGTCATGCATTGTTCAAATACAGAACAAATTAAGAAAATATAATTCACAATATATCTGGTGCTACAACTATTACAGCAGTAGATTAAATAGAATACAATACAATTTTTATACATTTTTCAATACAAACAGAGCTAAATTGTAATTAGATAGATTTATGTATTTCCTTATCTTATTTACTTGTTTTGTTTGCTTGCTTTTCATAGACAACAGCCATTAATCATTACAAAAACTGAGGCTGTAAAACTGAGGATGTGCAGGGAAAAATGGAAATGCACGTAGGTGAAAACATAGATGGTGGGATAATACAGCACCACTGGCATAATAAGGTTTGGGTATAAGCCCCAACAGGCAAATTTCTGACTTTTTAGCAAATATAAGATTTGTTGTTTAACAATTAGACATGTAATGACCAGATATGGATTAAATCCCAAGGCCAATGTGAAGACCATTCAATCCCTGGACAAGATTTTCCAGAAGGTGGAAGGTGGACATTGAGGGGTACTCATACAATGCCTTCCTCAAAAATGTCTACAGAGATTACTACAGAGTTGTACCCAATGATGCGATGAACCGAAACAGTATCATTTGTTTTGTCTATTCTGTTAGAGTCTATTACAATTTAGACATAGGGGCTTGACTGTGCTGACTGCAACATCTATGGATTATTGTAGTTGGACAAGTAATATCTGTGACTGAATATGAAACAGTCACATTGATAAAGGGGTTTTCACCTGTATTAATATTTAAAAATCCTTAGCAACATGCACAAAGTATGTCATTCCCTTTTCATTCATTCTTTTATGACTTTTCGAAGCTCTGTCCTGATTCACCCATGAGGTCCTCTCTACTTTTATTCACCATGAGTCCATTTCTTCTTCACCGTTGATTAGATAAAGCCTCTCTCTGGTACTCACTCTGCTTCTGGAGCCAGGAAGCCATTGTCCAGTGGAGGGTTGGTGCTCAGGGGCCCAGAGGGCCTCCCCTGGTCCTTGTGCTTCTCCCTGGCTCTTCTCCGGCGCTCGCGCTCCAGCTCCTCAGCATCTTCCAGGCTGCGCTGGGCCGTCACCCTGCAGGCCAGACCATAATACACACTGTGATACATACTCATACACACACACACACACACACACACACACACACACACACACACACACACACACACACACACACACTTATTAATTAATCCATTAAATACATCAAACACATCAAAATGAATAATCACATATGAAACATACATGAAATATAGTGTATTGTTCACGAGATGTCAGTGAAGTACATTTGCTATCACAACAATTATGAGTGAAAGCATTTGGTGTGTGATTTGGTTGTTGATTGCAGAAGATGCTGCTGCTGTCGTCGCTCCAGTTGCTGCTGCTGTTGTATCTGCTCCAGTTGCTGCTGCTGTTGTATCTGCTCCAGTTGCTGCTGCTGTTGTATCTGCTCCAGTTGCTGCTGCTGTTGTATCTGCTCCAGTTGCTGCTGCTGTTGTATCTGCTCCAGTTGCTGCTGCTGTTGTATCTGCTCCAGTTGCTGCTGCTGTTGTATCTGCTCCAGTTGCTGCTGCTGTTGTATCTGCTCCAGTTGCTGCTGCTGTTGTATCTGCTCCAGTTGCTGCTGCGGTTGTACCCGCTCCAGTTGCTGCAGCGGTTGTATCTGCTCCAGTTGCGGCAGCTGTTGTATCTATCGTTGGGCCCGCTGTGGTGGTCGTGGGGCCAGCTGTGGTTGTTGTAGGTCCAGCTGTAGTTGCTGTCGGTCCAGCTGTAGTTGTTGTAGGTCCAGCTGTGGTTGTTGTAGGTCCAGCTGTAGTTGTTGTGGGTCCAGCTGTAGTTGTTGTAGGTCCAGCTGTGGTTGTTGTAGGTCCAGCTGTAGTTGTTGTTGGTCCAGCTGTTGTGGTCGTTGGGCCAGCTGTGGTGGTCGTGGGGCCAGCTGTGGTGGTCGTGGGGCCAGCCGTTGTGGTCGTTGGGCCAGCTGTGGTTGTTGTTGGGCCAGCTGTAGTTGTTGTAGGTCCAGCTGTGGTTGTTGTACGTCCAGCTGTAGTTGTTGTTGGTCCAGCTGTAGTTGTTGTAGGTCCAGCTGTGGTTGTTGTAGGTCCAGCTGTAGTTGTGGTCGGTCCAGCTGTAGTTGTTGTAGGTCCAG
>OMKR01012411.1:14951-31019 GCA_900302355.1 Cyttopsis rosea | reverse complement strand
CCGGTGGGTTAGCGCCCAATCAGGGGCCTTTCTGTGTGGAGTTTGCACGTTCTCCCCGTGTTCGCATGGGTCTCCTCCAACATATGGACCCTGACTAAAAAAAAACGTGCAGAACACTTCCTGTCCTGTCCCTGACCAGGGCACGGACCCCCACCTGGAACTGGTCCCCGGGCGCCGACGAAGTGAGGGCTGCCCACTGCTCCTGGCTGCCCCTGGAGGAAGGACGGCCAGGATGGGACAAATGCAGAGACTGTATCTCATCGTTCACCATCTGCATGTGTGTGTGTGTGTGTGTCACCCTCCGCATGTGTGTGGTATAATGTGTGACAATAAATCCTTCTTCTTCTTCTTCTTCTTCTGTATGTTTCATTGGAACGGCACCAGACAAAAGCATCATCGCCTTGGCCAATGCAGATTCGTGATTCATCACTGAATATCACTTTCATCCAATCATCCACACTCCATGATTTCTTCTCTTTAGCCCACTGCAACCTTGTTTTCTTCTGTGTAGGTGTTAGTGCTGGTTTTCGTTTGGCTTTTCTGTATGTAAATCCCATTTCATTCTTTCAGTTCTGTCACAAACATTGACTCCTGTTTCCGCCCATTTGTTTTTCATTTGTTTTGTTGTGCATTTTCTATTTTTAAGACATATTGCTTTGAGTTTTCTATCCTGACACTTTGACGTCTTCCGTGGTCTACCTGTATGTTTTCCTTTTATAACCTTCCCATTTTGTTTATACTTACACCAAATTTTAGACACAGCTGACTGGGAACAACCAACATCTTTTGCCACACTTTGGATTTCCTTCTTGAAGGAGTTTGATAATCCTTTCCATTGTTTCAATTGACAGCTCTCTTCTTGGAGCCATGCTTCCCTTCAATTAGCCAAGTCCAACAGCTCGTTAAGGTCTGCAAACATTCCCTTTTAACTGCAGACTAATTTGCATATTCAGACTTGTGCTGGTATTTGTTTTAGAAATACGAATTACAAAGTGATTCCAGAATTTTTGCCGGCAGGGGTTGTACATCACCAAGCTGTGGAGCATCTACACAGAAACATTTAGACATGTATAGTACCAATTCCTGCTGACTCGCAGTATGCATGTGCCTGGGCGAAGGAGGGGACTTCCTCAACTAATCTGTATCTCATCTAAACTGTACAGTGATAGTCCAACTTCTACAATCTGACGTTTTTTATTTCAATCTGTGCAGCGGTTGCATCTGCAACTGTTTATGAAGTGTGGAAACACTGCATAACAAGGCTAACGTTAGCTCCATAGACTAGCATATTGAGCTTTTTCGTCCTGGGAAATACGCTATATATATATATATCACTATATATGGCTCTCAAGCTATATGCTGTGTCTTTACATAAGCACCTTGTGAGTTGGCGCCTCTACCAAATGTGCCTTTAGAGGGAAAAAACGACTAGACCTACAACTGCGGGATCTGTGCGCGGCCATGACGGCTGTAACCTTGAATGCAGGCGTTACGATAGGCTCGACAAGTGACCCCTGCCAGCCAATCAGATGTAAGTTGAGTCGGGCGCTTAGACCTCGATTTTCTGTTTTTCAATTTTTCTATCCAACATTCTACAAATAGAAAATTAGAAAAACGACTCCAAATTCTTAAATATACATTGATCTGAAGAACGAAAAGTACAATTTTTATATGGAAAATTGTGGTTGGTGGTTTGGTACCACGCTCTAGGTTTCATTAAAAAATAAATAAAACCTCCACCATGGGCCGTGGGGGGCTCCGTAGATTCATGTATTGGTCCATCCCAAAATTTAAGTAGATAATTTCAAAGCATTCTTCATTAGAACAAAAGGGGAAATCATTTTCCATTTCCAAATCTACACAAGGGACAGGTGATTGCCATGCAAACTGGAGAAAAGGGTCAATTTGCATTTACATGGAAGACGTTTATTATTCTTCCATTATAAATATTTTCACTTTGTTCAAACATTGGTGAGTTTTAAAACGTGTAAAATCAAAACTCAATGTTTTAGACAATTTCAGTCAAAAAAAAAAACAACATTTAATATACACTGCTCAAAAAAAATAAAGGGAACACTTAATCGTCACAGTATAACACCAAGTCAGTTAAACTTCAGGGATATCAATCTGTCCATTTAAAAAGCACAAGTGATTGTGAATCAATTTCACCTGCTTTGGTGCAAATGAAATTGACAACAGGTGCAATGGAGGCAAAAGCAAGACAACCCCCAAAAAGGAATGGTTTTGCATGTGGTGGTCACAGACAATTGCTCTTTCCTTATCCTTCCTGACTGATTCTTCTCTAGTTTTGTGTTCTGCTAGTGTCCTAGTCACTACTGGTAGCATGAGGGGGTACCTGCAGCCCAATCAGGTTGCACAGGTAGTCCAGCTCCTCCAGGACGGCACATCCATACGTGTGGTCGCAAGAAGGTTTGCTGTGTCTCCCGGCACAGTCTCAAGAGCATGGACGAGATACCGGGAGACCGGCCGTTACACGAGGAGAGCCGGACAGGGCCGTAGAAGGGCATCAACCCAGCAGCGGGACCGGTAGCTCCTTTGTGCGGAGGAGGAGGAGCACTGCCAGAGCCCTACAAAATGACCTCCAGCAGGCTACTGGTGTGCATGTTTCTGACCAAACTGTCAGAAACAGACTCCATGAGGGTGGCATGAGGACCCGACGTCCTCTAGTGGGACCTGTGCTCACAGCCCAGCACCGTGCAGCTCGATTGGCATTCGCCAGAGAACACCAGAATTGCCAGGTCCGCCATTGGCGCCCCGTTCACTTCACTGATGAGAGCAGGTTCACACTGAGCACGTGTGACAGACGTGACAGAGTCTAGAGACGCCGTGGAGAACGTTCTGCTGCCTGCAACATCCTCCAGCATGACCGGTTTGGCGGTGGGTCAGTGATGGTCTGGGGAGGCATATCCTTGGAGGGCCGCACAGACCTCCATGTGCTAGCCAGAGGTACCATGACTGCCATTAGGTACCGGGATGAGATCCTCAGACCCATTGTCAGACCATATTGCTGGTGCAGTGGGCCCTGGGTTCCTTCTCATGCATGACAATGCTCGGCCTCATGTGGCTGGAGTGTGTCAGCAGTTCCTGCATGACGAAGGCATTGATGCTATGGACTGGCCTGCCCATTCCCCAGACCTGAATCCAATCGAGCACATCTGGGACATCATGTCTCGTTCCATCCACCGACGCCACGTCGCACCACAGACTGTCCAGGAGTTGACTGATGCCCTGATCCAGGTCTGGGAGGAGATCCCTCAGGAGAACATCCGTCGTCTCATCAGGAGCATGCCCAGACGTTGTAGGGAGTGCTACAGGCATGTGGAGGCCACACACACTACTGAGCCTCATTTTGAATTGTCTTGATTTTGATTTCCATTGATCATTCTTATGTTATTTTGTTCTCAACGCATTCCACTATGTAATGAATAAAGATTTTCAACTGGAATATTTCATTCATCGAGATCTAGGATGTGTTGAAGTGTTCCCTTTATTTTTTTGAGCCGTGTATATTGGAGGAAAAAGGGGGCGGGGGGAGAAATGTAATGTTTGAAAGTATATATACTCATACTCACTTTTACAAGTAATTTCTATGATACAACCTAAAACTGTTCTAGCACATTTCTGTTGCACTGGAGTAACCCACCCACACTAGTCCTTCCCATCCAAGGGAGAGTGGAGGTACACACATAGTTATTTGCACAGATTGCAGGGTCCAGTCATGCAGTCTGTGGTGAGAATTGCCCTTAAATTGTATCCACTACCCTGCAGTGCAGTTCACTGAACCTGTACTAAACATTATCCGCTGACGGTGGGCATGTGTTTCAGGAGTACCTGGCTCAGCCCGGTGTGGCCAACAATGAGAAGATGTGTCGCCGCCTCCAGCGAGAGCTGCTGTTGGCCCACAGTAGTGTGCTGAGACTCAAACTGTCTACCAGTGGAGTGCAGCCCAGCCTTGATGCTCTGAAAAGGTGAGTGTATGTTTGGGACAGGAGCACAGGCAGGCCAGCTGTCTATTGATAGGTTTTTATAGAAATAGAAATATATTTTCTAGAGAAACAAGGTTTTAAGTCCAAGTTCACACATTCTTCTCACCTTTTTTGACCCTAACCAGTTAACATCCTTGAAGTTTAACATAACACTTTATTAGTTCCCGGGGGGAAATTCATTGTATTAAGTATCAGGACTTTGAACCAGTTCAAGGAACGAAAACGAAAACCACCACCAAAATAGATACTTCGATAGGAACAAATACAAAATATATTTTTATATGTTTTTATGTTCTGGAACAGAAACATTTATTTTTAATAATGTTATTTTTTCATTCTTTTATTTATTACAACAAATTAAAATATTATAGGACAGGACTTTCGGTATGGTGCAGATGTCTACCAAATGCAAAGTAGGCTTGTTTTGCGTGCGGAACATACTTCAAATCTGAGTTCCCACACAAGCATATTAAGTGGTGGACTGGAAGTTTGTTTAGTCTCCGCCTTGCATTTTGAGCGCACTACACACAGATTGGGAACTGTTTCCCTGTTTGGGAACACTTTAGTTTCTCAGTGAAATACAACAACGGGCAAAGACAAGTGCATAAGACGTTAGTGATCGGATGTTTCTGGCAACACGTCAAACTAACTCACTCATTTGATCGGTCAAGGGTTTAAACACAACACTAAATGAACCACTGCCATAAATCTTTGCATGTAAACTATTAATTAAAAAAAATGTTTTTGAGAATTGATACAATATCACAAAACATAATATTGCGATACTCGTGTATCCATATTTTCTTACACCATGTAACATGGAACATTATTAACTGGTATTTCACTTGGTTCTAACCGGTTCGGGAACGATAATTTTACACTCTGCGCATGTGTTTTTGAAGTTTTGACCAAGCCATGCAGATGTTGAGCACCACGGCAGCCAGCCAGCCAGACGAGC
The DNA here is from genome assembly GCA_900302355.1 of Cyttopsis rosea. Taxonomy (NCBI): domain Eukaryota; kingdom Metazoa; phylum Chordata; class Actinopteri; order Zeiformes; family Parazenidae; genus Cyttopsis; species Cyttopsis rosea. Next base: position 26,054 of record OMKR01012411.1, on the reverse strand, counting down.
TGTGCGAGGTGTTTGGTGAGATGCGGGGTCTCCTGTACCTGCACGCAGGGACCCTGCTGCTGAAGATTGCCCACGAGCGCGAGCAGCCTTGGAGAGTTGTCAAAGACCTGGCCACACTATGCTTCCTGATGGCTTACCAGGTGAGGACAGCCAAACTGGACCACTAAAGCAAAAACAAGGGACCTCCACAACTCGCAAGCAATTGCTCTCCTAGCTGTAGGAAATATTTGTGTGTGATTTTTAACCTCTTAAGATGCTGGCCCATTTCTTGGACTGTGAGTGAGGTGGAGGGGTTGGAGTTTGGGGTAGTGGTGTGGGTCAGGGTTGGTGCCACATACGAGTGTCTTACACCATCAGAAAGCTGAAGGAATCGGGAATCATTAGACATGCAGTTTGACACCTGTATGTCAATCTTTTCTATCAATTAAAAGGTAATAAACATTATATTTGTAATTATAAAAAAAATATTAATATTTTGAGTGTAAAGGGGCTTTAAACATTGTACTCATGCCTAATGATGGCCATTCCCATGCTCAATTATGTGTGATTAGTTTCTGCTCCAAGTTGTGGGTTGATACCATTAATTACACAGCTTTGGTACACTTTCTAGCCATTGTTGACGCCCCCCCCCCCAAAAGACCTCATAACCTTGAAAATCACTTTAGAAAACTTAAAGGTGCAGCGTGTAGAACTTAGCGGCCACGAGCAGTGAGGTTGCCGATTGCAACCAACTGAATTCCCCATGCTGAAAAGCCAGTGTTTGGTTTGTCTGTTCTGGGCTACACACAATGATTCTTATTTTCATGGGATTATACACTAATTAATACATACTTATGAATATTATATTCCATTCCATTTCTGCCAAATCTGTTCCGAAAAATGAACAAATTCTACACCGTGCGCCTTTAATGCTGTGAGGCAGTATCAATAACTTTGGAAAATGGAAGATTTGTGTTTTCAGTTTTGACGATTGGATGACAAGCACCTTTTTCTGAAAATGGCTCAGAAAAACCCACTTATCTTCAATGTACCTGGACACCCCATACACATGAATACCATTGGGTCTTTGGATTCACAAGCATCTCAGCTTTGTAGCAATATACAATTCATACAATTCCATGACTGTTTAGGTACCGCAGTGTGCAGAAATGGGGAAAAGTAAAAAAGGCGAAAATAACATTTTCACTGCATGCAGAACCTGGGCTCTTTTGGACCCTGAACTTACACTGTGTAGCTGTTTATCTCCGGTATGGCTGTAAAGGTTAGACTCTTGCGGTTCTAATGAGCCCAATTTGATTCAGATTTCTTGATGCGAGAGGTCAAGGGACCTGATGGAAAATAGTCATGACCATTTACTTTAGTCAAAAATGATGACGCTGACTTGGGCTTCGGGTAGGTCTACTCGTCTAGTTTCTGTTGATACCGGAAGCTTTCTTGTAGCTTACAAACTGATCTCGCGAGAGTTTGTCAAACACGGGACTATGCTGTGGACCTTAAGAGGTGAAGCCAACGTGGGCAGCATGAGCAGGTACTACCTGGTAAAACTTCTAACTTGATGGAGAAAGGAGCAAAAGGAAATGCTACAATGAGAAGAGACTGACTTAAACATATCTGTGTAAAAAGCTCCTGCCTTCAAAAATGTACTCAAGAGTAAAGGTTTTCAATCAACTCCGAAAAGTACAATTCATTATTTTAGTAGTCTTACTATTTACCAGCCACCTCTGCCCAGGCGGTAATTCCAGGAAGTTTGTATTAAGTGTGTTCCAGATCTAGCGGCGTTGCTGTGTTTGTTGTCCATCTATTAGGTTCCTAGACCAAAGTCCAAGGTGTCCAAGGTAGATCAGTCACCCCCCCAGCTGCTGGAGCTGATGGCCAGTGACAGGCAGAGCCAGGCCGGGCACATGATTCTCAACCTCAGCACAGACACTCCCAGCTTTATCAGAGAGGTCAGTCCATGTGTTCACATTTTGAGTTGAATTTGAACTAAGCCTTTTTTTTTTCTATTATGTTCATGTTGAAAATGACAAATGATACAAATACATGACATAGTATTTTGATGGCGCTAGGTTTATGAAACAAATGTTTTTTTTCCTGCAGGTGGTTGAAGCATTTGGGAATAGCAGTGGACAGGCCTCGCTTTATGAACTTCTGTTTGGACGCCAGGGCTCAACTGGGACCTCGTTCATCGCCAATGATGATGTTCGCTCCATTAGCACACAGGCCCCAGAATTGTCTGACCTGGCCAAGTGGGACAATGGTATTTTGTAACCTTTCTCACTCTTAACTTCAGTGTCTCCCCTAGAAATATTCCCAGAATATAAAAACGACCCCAGTAAATTGTATATTGTCTAGGTGAATGAACAAATAATCAATAGAGAATTAATAACACCTTGAAAAAGATGAAGGAAAACTCTAGTTTGCCTATTTATAATCCTGAAGATCCAAAAGCTGACATAGATGTCTTTTATCAGCTTAAAGGGATAGTTCAGATCTTTGGACATTAAGTTGTATGAACTACAACTGCTCAAAATAATTAAGGGAACACTTATATCACACATCAGATCTTGATGAACAAATTATTCAGGTTGAAAATCTTTACTGATGTACATTGTATAATTTGTTGAGAACAAAATGATGTAACAACGGTCAATGGAAACCAAAATCATCAACCCATCGAGGGCTGGATTTAAAATCACACCGAAAATCTAAGTAAAAAATTTAAATCACAGGCTGATCCAACTTGTGTGAATTTTATCATGGCAACTCATAATGTGACTCAGTAGTGTGATGGCCCCCGTGTGCCTGTATGCACTCCTGACAACATCTGGGCATGCTCCTGATGAGTCGGTGGATGGTGTCCTGGGGGATCTCCCAGACCTGGATCAGGGCATCAGTGAGCTCCTGGATAGTCTGTGGCGGTACTTGGCGGTGTCGGATGCAGGGTTTAGGTCAGACGAACAAGAGGGCCAGTCAATGGCATCAATGCCTTCGTCATCCAGGAACTGCCTACACACCCTGGCCACATGAGGCCGGGCATTGTCCTGCACCAGGAGGAACCACTGCACCAGCGTAAGGTCTGAATTCTGGTGTTCTCTGGCGAATGCCAATTGAGCTGCACGGTGCTGGGCTGTGAGCACAGGTCCCACTAGAGGACATCGGGCCATCATTCCACCTTCATGGAGTCTGTTTCTGACAGTTTGGTCAGAAACATGCACATGAGTAGCCTGCCGGAGGTCATTTTGTAGGGCTCTGGCAGTACTCCTCTTCTTCAAAGGAGCAGATACTTGTCCTGCTGCTGGGGTGATGCCCTTCTACGGTCCTGTCCAGCTCTCCTCGTGTAACAGCCAGTCTCTTGGTATCTCGTCCATGCTATTGAGACTGTGCTGGGAGACACAGCAAACCTTCTTGCGACCGCACATATGGATGTGCCATCCTGGCGGAGCTGGACTACCTGTGCAACTTGATTGGGCTGCAGGTACCGCCTCATGCTACCAGTAGTGACAAGGACACTAGCAGAACACAAAACTAGTGAAGAATAAGTCAGGAAGGATAAGGAGAGAGCAACTGTCTGTGACCACCACATGTAAAACCATTCCTTTTTTGGTGGTTGTCTTGCTTTTGCCACTCCATTGCACCTAAATTTGCACCAAAGCAGGTAAAATTGATTAATAATTGCTTGTGCTTCCTAAATGGACAAATTGATATCCCTGAAGTTTAACTGACTTGGTGTTATACTGTGACGATTAAGTGTTCCCCTGATTTTTTTTGAGCAGTGTACTTGACAGTAGTGTAGTGGATGCAAAGCTATTAGCTTGCTTCCTTAGTTCCGTCATTGGAGTTCTCGTTCGGAGCGAAGTAGTAGTTCCCGCAAGATAGCGCGGTCATGAAGCGAAAACATTTTACTCCACAAAACAACATGCATGCAAAATGGTTATCCATTTTCACCACAAAACCATTGTCCTTCTAATTCTAGCGTGTTCTCTTTCAAACAGTTGATCGACCGCATTACCAGTGAACCGACTCGGGCTGCAGCGCATAGTAATTTCAAGACACAAAATAGTGCCAAGTAAATGCTGAGTCTGAGATGCGTGAGGACAATGGTTTTGTGGTGGAAATGGATTACCATTTTGCATGCATGTTTTGTGGAGTAAAACGTTTTAGTTTCATGAACTCCGATCACGGAACTCGGCAAGTAAGCTAATAGCTTTGCATCCACTACACTACTGGCAAGTAGTTCATACAACTTAATGTCCAAAAATCTGAACTATCCCTTTAAAGACAGGCCATTTCTGTATTACTGCTTTTTTACATCCAACAAAACAAAGTGTGAAGACCATATCCTGTCTGTCTTCATGCTCCCTAGGATCTATCCTGCTCCATGGGGGAGATCTGCAGCACCTGAGCTGGATGGGGCTGCAGTGGGCCCTACTGGCCCAGAGGCCAGCTCTGCGAGACTGGCTCAAGCAGCTCTTTCCCAGGCTCACCCTGGAGACTTCCAAGCTCAACACCAATGCACCAGAGTCCATCTGCCTTATTGATTTGGAGGTATACCTACAGTGGTGTGAAAAAGTGTTTGCCCCCTTCCTGATTTCTTATTTTTTTGCATGTTTGTCACACTTAAATGTTTCAGATCAAACAAATTTAAATATTAGTCAAAGACAACACAAGTAAACACAAAATGCAGTTTTTAAATGAAGGTTTTTATTATTAAGGGAGAAAAAAAATCCAAACCTACATGGCCCTGTGTGAAATAGTGTTTGCAACGAGTGAAAAATTGGCGGCGTCGTCACGGCAACCAGGAATAACGTAGGGAAAAGCTTTTGATAACTTTTCATCTCCAATGTCTGAAGATGATTGTGTGCAAATTAGAAGTGGGTGCGATAAGATCCCTAGGACTAGTTCGTTCAAATACGATGTGTGAAAATGGCGAGAAATCGGACATGTGATTGAAGATGGCCATTTTGCCACGCCCATTAATGCAACCCATTAAATATAAATTTTTCGCCAGGTCTGGCTTGCGTGCAAAATTTGGTGACTTTTGGGGCACGTTTAGGGGCCAAAAGGCCATCGTTTGCGGAGAAAGAAGAATAAAAATAATTCCTACAGATACAATAGGGGTTCGCCCGGTACGGGCTCAGGCCCTAAGAAAAAAACCTGGTCTTTTTAATTAGGAGACAACCTTGACATTGTGTTGACCAAGTTGGTCATAAAATCATCATTGCACAATAAAGACCTCAGGGGGTTGAACCAACCCACACTCTCGTGTTAATATTAACACAAGATTTGTATTTGTAGCTGTTAACTAGGGCTGGGCAACATGGAATCATTTTATCGTGGAAATACACAACATTGATGTCACAGCATTAATTCAAAATCCCTTTGAAGAGAATACAACTGCAGTTCATCAAACTTCAAATTTCATGGTATTGTTCAAGTAAATCAGACCTTTTTAGGTCATAACTCATCACCATAAATTAAAGCTAGAAAGTTGTGAATCACAATATGAAGATTGCATTGTTTCAGCATGATCTACCCTTGAAGAGCGATAAACAATCCTGATTGATCACTGCAACAGTGAGTGCAGTAAGATATTAATGACTCCATGGAGAGCATTCCAACTTTCAATGTAAACGGAAAATATAACCTATTGTCTCATAAGACAAGATGGCTTAATTTCAGTGATACCAATGATTGATTGATCACCATCTCCCATCTTAATAGCTCCATGTGCTGACCTATATCTTTGAGAAATTGGGCAATTGTTATTGCTCAACACATTCGATGGACCAATAGGCGGACACATGGCCAAAGAAATGACACAAAGGGAGCTTGTACTGTGCGATGCACAGTACAAGTCAGAAACCTTCGTTCCAAATAGTATGGAACGATTTCTTACTGTTCTGGGAGACAAGGGACAGAGAATTCAGTTTCTGAGGCACCGATTCAAAAACTGCTCCTAGGTACAGGCAGTATCAAAACACAGAATGCATTGAGTTGCCTTGAGTGAGACACCAGAGATTGGGAAGGACATAACATTCACAATCAACACTTTTTGGTTTTTAATGAAAAGTGATTCAAGTTAAATATTTTTCAAATAAATTAAATATTTAACATAAATAACTCGATAAATAAATGAAATGAGTCAAGAGACGGTAGGGAAGGAATATCCTTAACATCTTAACTTTTCACAGCATTTCTTTCTCTCACTGCTTGTCGGTAGCAGTAGTAAACTAGAAACCGGTGCAGTAAAATCATACATCATTACATCCTCCACATAGTGTGGGAGAGGAAGGAATTAGCTCCTTCTCACTGCTCGTTGGTAACTGTAGTAAACTACAAACCTGCGCAGGAAAAGAAGGTATGTGTGTCAGGGTAATAACCACCAAACTCAGTCGCCCTTAAGTTTCATTGTAGAGGCTGCCTAAGCATGATAGACTGTCGGCAAAATGTCATATGTCAGCTACCTCCTCCTTGCACTCGTAGAGACCGTCTGCGACAGCTCTTTTCACAATGGTTTCCGCCGTTAGCCTTTGCTTCAAGGTGAGCAAAGCTTTCAGCAGGGTGTTGACGCTGGCCTCCTTGCCCTCCTTCTCCAACCAAATGTCCAGCAGTTCGTGTAGCCAGTCCTCGCGCTGGTCACTGCTTCGGATCATGTTGTCCTTCACTCCCAGATGCCGGAAAAACCTCTTGTAGTAGTCCACGTTCAGCTCGTCCTCAAAGTAATGAAAGCACTTCCTCAAACATTCCTCTTCACCTGAGCACATGTGCAGAAAGCCACAGGTCAAAGTGATTAGACAGGTAGACAGAATTCCACTCATGGATTCTAGAAGTATATTATGTACTTTTAGTATACATGCACAAACACACAAACTCATAAATATATGACAATTATTTACAGATTTTATTTATAGTAAAACAAAATCCAATAAATTATGTTTTATGTTAATATTCAAATCCATAAAGTTCAAGAGACTGGTGAATGGGCCATGTTTATGTATAGGTCCATAGATGGAGATACTAAACAAACTTTTTTTTCCCTCAAAGCAGAAAGACTTTTGATCCTACCATGCAGAGGGACCAGCGTTGGGAACTGGTCATGAACCTAAAGAGATGAGAAATGCATTACACCATCAAAAACAAGTAAATGTTTTGCGGTAAATTGTTTCATGTTCCAGCATAGTAAACTTCCCAGATGCCAGCTAGACGCTATATGCACCTATTAACTAGATGTTTTAGATGCAGTTTGAATGAATAAATACATTCTCCACTTGATTTGCCAAATAACCAGAGAATAATCAGCATAAAACAAAGACATAGAATGTTAAGACACTACGCCACCAAACACACACAGGATACTAGACCAGTATTTTGGACATAGACAGGGCACAGGTGTGCACTTTGGAAACAATAAAGTGGGTAAAATAAACAAACAAACAAATAAATAAAGATAGTTCTGAGTGTTGCAGTTAAAAAGGACAGCCCCAAAAGTGCACCCAAACAAAGCTCAGAGTACATGCTCTTTATGGAAAAACAAAAAAAAGAAGTAAAGCGGGTGGATGGTAGGGATGTGCAAAAGTCTTATTAACTGCTCTGAACATAAATCAACTAGTCTGTGTATACAAACAACTGAATTTTAACAGGCTTATTTGAGCTGTAGGGAACTACAAGTAGTTTCTGAAATTCATTAATGACTACATCTTAATTTAAAAACAAAGATAAATGTCATTGTAAAAAAAAACTTAAAAAAAAACAACAATGGGCAATGCCGACTTTGAAGAGAGAAAAACAACCACTAGGTCTAAATAATGGACCCGAGAAAAGTGAGTGGACACTTAACCTTACAAACAATTACCAAGTAATCTGTTTTGGCACATCCCGAGCATCGCTAGATACGTAAGTAGGTGGGGAGGAAGGGCTACATTGAGCACGCCCAGTAGTGCTGCTCTCACCCCAACACTGGGCTGCCAGGGGACCACAGGGATGGTTTGGGGGGGGATGTGGGCAGGGCCTGACTGAGTGGGGTGGCCTGAAAGGCTGCTCTGAGAGTTACAGCTGCTGTTGGCAAGGCTGCAGCCCAAACCCCGGTCCTCGTCCTCCTCGCTGGCTGAGGAGTTGGGTCTCACTGCTTCTGGGCACGACTGTGGAAGCAAACGCCGGCGAACCTCGACGGCCTGACCACCTTCGGGAAACCCGTTAGCCACGGCGACCTAGCCAAGACCAGGAACACGTAACTTTTGACACATGAATTTGTAGCGCAGTCCAATAGCGAAACTGCTTAGCAGAATTGACCGAATGCCCGTTCCGTTGGAGAGACCAAAATGAAGAGAGCCTATAGAGCCTAGCATATTTAATTCTGCTCTGCTAGAATATAAATTGCTGCAACAACACAGGCACGGTATGGTTTGGAGAGGGTAAGTGTGATAAAGTTTTGTATTTTACCATTTATAGTTGTGAGCTAGCTAGCATGTTATCCAACTATACAGCTTTAGAACCATCTTTAGTCCCGCCAACAATTTCTGGTGTGAACAAAACCCACAGTAAGATAGCCACTAGCTGTAAGGGCCCACGAGTTTGGCCTTTCTCTGTATGTTTTGCCATTATTTTCTGTATTAAATCTGAGACTGTTTTAAAAACTATTACAAGTACATCAAGAAAACAAACAACTGTATTTATGTAAGCACCTTTCCATAACAAGTAATAGCATCCATAGTCAAGACAATCAAATTCATGGAAACCGGTTACTCTGGATAAGAGTAACCGTCAACTCCATGCCTTAAAAGGCGAAATCAGAAGCAAAGTGTGACTCACCATTTCAACCTCTGTCCCGTGAATTGATTCTTTCTGCGAGCCTGTTAAAAGAGGATGTGCGCTGTGAGTGAAAATATAAAAAGTATTTCCCATTTACAAGGGGGGGTCGTGAAAAGTAATAATTCATTTAACATTCTCTTACTAATTAATAACAATATATTTCCACTCCTACAATGGTTGATTAAAGTTATCTTGACTTGTCAAACTTGCATTTGTGTTGTTTAGGGAAGTACATAACAAGGTGTCTGGGTTTAACCAATGGTGAGTTACAAAGTAGAGCTCAAGTCTCCAGATTCCCTGCCCTCTCTGTTTCTGAGCCAATCACGGCGCACGGAAGAAGATACGTCCTATATTTAAAGTGTGTTGATGAAAAACTTGCATGATGGCACTATTCATTAATTATTACAATCACTCATCTCTGCTCGGAGGCCTGCTTTTTTAGAAGCATTTTTAACATGTTTGCCCATCGTATTTAAGTTCAAGATTTCAGTGAATGAAAGTTTACATCTTAAATTTGGCAAATGTCGGATTTTGATATCTATCGCGAATATTGAGTATTCTCTGCAAACGCGCCAACCTAATTTGTGTGTACGTGTGTGCGAGAAAGACAGAGGAAGAGAGTGTGTCAATGCAGCATGCAAACTAAACAATATAACGAATCCCCCCCAAACCTCGAACTGAAAGCCAGAGTGTAATTTCGTACACTGAATACAAAATATCTGCCAGGTCTACAACGACATAAGGTGTCTCCCCATTCCATACTTTCTTTATTGTTCCAATTGAGTAATTTTAACAAATAGTAAAATGGGATTTTATTGTCTAAGCATGAAAATTATCCTTACATGGTAAAGTCCCATTTTTCCACTTCCAGATGACTACAGCGATGGCGATGGCGATGGCGATGACGATGATGACGATGACGATGATAGTGGAGTCTGATGTGACTGCTGATCAAGAGAAAAAGGATCAATCAACGTCAATTCACAATCTTATGTTGATTTGATGTTTGAACATGTTGAGACCTGGCAACATTGTGTAGTACACAATGTAAGGATACATTGTTTGGGATTTATGTTGTGTAATCACAGCCCTAACCCATGGGTTAAGACTAGATCTATCTATACACACACTATATACAGACCCTTTGCTGACAATGGCAATTGAACTCAAGCGCATCCTGTTTCTATTTATCATCCTTGAGATTTCTATAAACCTGTTTTTATTTTGTCATTGTGTGTCGATTGATGAGGAAAAATGTATTTAATCCATTTTAGAATAAGGATGTAACATAACAAAATGTGGAAAAAGTGGAAGGTTCTGAAAACTTTCCAAATGCACTGTATACTATATATAATATAGGGCATATATGACTTTAAGAACAATTCTCTTTAATTCCTTTTATTTCAAATTTATTTTGGACTTAACCGGATCATAACACCAAATCGCAATATGTGAAATTGCAGTGGTTCCCACTGTACATTTACAGCAGATATAGAACCTTTTCCTTTATATATGGTTACAGACAACATACTTCTATAAATTGCTGCTGGTGGCTCCATTAGCATTGACTCCAGTCCGCAAACATGGAAATGTGGTTTTATGTTTGGATGTGGTTTTATATGAAAAAGAAACCCCAAGACATCTCCAAAGGCAGGCAGTGTCTCCAAAATTGCTTTTAGAACTACAGTATGTGGGCCACATATTAAGTAAAATTGTGCATCATACCTGAGGCATTGCTGGAGGACAGACCTTTGGAGCACTCTGTGTTGAAGGTGGCTGTGCAGTTCTTCACCTTCTCTTTGCCATCCTTGCAGCTTGTTTGGGGAACCAGAAATAATCGCCATTTCAAATCCAAAACAAAACTTGAAATAAAAAATGATTCTTGTTTCCACTTTTAAAAAGAGAAATACCAATGTCTACCTCTTATACATAAGTTCTATTTTCAAAGGGGAAAGACACTAAAGTCATAAGTGATGTTAGGAAATATTGGTGTTTTAATTATGCTCCCATGCTCCCAGTATTCCCTTTCAACAAACCCAAGATTGGACACTTTGCAAGTTCGGCATCTTATCGGCTCACCTTGAACACTTTTTGCACACCTCACACGCTTGATCTGGAGCACAAAACATCCCTGGTTTGCACTGGCATTCACTGTCCAGAGTGCTGGTGCATTTCCTTACAGCTTTCTGATCTGAAAGAGCAACATTGAAAAAGACCTCGTTAAGTTTGAGTTTATGCTCCAACCGCTTTAAAAAGGTTCAATATCGATCCCCCCGACCCCCCACCTCCTTCTTC